>CM053591.1:1300626-1367138 GCA_028646515.1 Pseudochirops corinnae | reverse complement strand
CTCCCTCCCTCTCTCTCTCTCTCACTCTCTCTCTCCTCCCTTCTTCCCTTCCTCCCTCCCTCTCTCTCTCTCCCTCCCTCTCTCTCTCTCACTCTCTCTCTCTCCTCCCTCCTTCCCTTCCTCCCTCCCTCCTTCTCTCTCTCTTCCCCTCCGCCCAAATCAGGAAAGCTATAAAGCCATGACTTGTTGAAGTGATAATTTTATCTTTCTACAAATGTAGAGGAAACATATGGAAATTGTTCTTTTCACATCTGCCTTTGATTCAACAAGGACAAACTGATGGCTGAAGCAGACACAGCAGGAATCTTGGAACCAAAAAAACGACCACAGAATTGAATTAATGAGAGAGAAAGAGAAGAAAACTGATGAAAATTGAACACGCACTCTAGATTTTTGTCATTGTTCTTGTTCGGTCATTTTAGTCATTGCTAAATCTTGTGACTCCATGTGACTTTTCTTGGCAAAGATGCTGGAGTGGTTTGCCATTTCCTTCTGCGGTGGATTAAGGCAAACAGAGATTAAGTGACTTGCCCAGGGTCACACAGCTAGTATCTGAGATTGGATTTGGCTTCAGATCTTCTTGACTGCAGGCCAGCACTTTTATCCACAGGGCCATCTGGCTGCCTCTGTAATCCTATACCTGTGCCTATACTCCTATACCAATATCCCTACCACTATACCAACTTACCTATATCTGTGTGTGTGTGTGTGTGTGTGTGTGTATGTTGTCAAGTCCCCCCCCCTCCCCCCATTCAAAAATAAGCAGAAGTTCTCTTTATTCCATTGGAGGAGGGAAACTAGACACACATGCTGGGGTCCGCTCTGGTGCCCTCTGACCACAGCAAGACCAAGCCTTGATATATCTACCAGTGGCTGGATGAAGCTTTTCCTACAGTATATATGCCTATACCTTTATCTGTGTCTTGAATTTTAGGCTTCTCCAAAAACTGGCAGGGAGGGCATTTTTTACATGTTCCAAAGACCACCATCAATTAGATGGACTATTTCCTGCTTTTCCAGCTCCACAATCTGCCCCTCTCCCTTTTCACTGATAGTACTACAGGAAATAAGCATATTTTCATGCAGAAGAATAGAAACAACATAAATCCTTTTTTTTCTTAAATTCCTCTCAGTGGAATGTTAAGAACATAATAATGTACCTATAGAGACATGAAATGCAAACATCTAGTGCACTTCATTCAATGCCTGTAAAAGGTGAACTGCTGCTATTTGTGAGGACTACACAATGTTCCAGATCCTCTGCAGTTGAACTTTCTTGTGGGATTCTTAAATGACGGTCATTGTTATTTGGAAGAATTCATGCTGTTTGTAGTTTATAAGCCGTGAAACAAACTTCATTTGACACACTGACTACACGGCACGGACTGAGGGCTGTGTTGGGATCCCTTGTTCCTCCTGAATCAGTTTGCCACAGTCTAGCTCCATAATGAAGGTGGTTCCAGATGTGGAGTTGGATGGTTGAGTTTGTTTACACTGTTGTCCATAAAAGAAACCAAAAGCCTTGAAAGCAAAAGAAACAGGGACATATAATAAAAATAAGTAAGCTAAAATAAAAATGAAATGAAAACACAAGCAAAAGGAAGCTGGAAATTATAGGGAGATAGACCAAAACTATAAATATATACAGAAATTTATGTTTTGAAATAAGATGAATAAATGAAACACCTGAAGAAAAAATAAAAGGTGACAACAATGCAGTAGATACTTCCTTTTCATTAAAAATTCCTAGAATAACGTTCTCCATTAAGTAATAATTCACTGTTGCCCTGTTGTTTCTGGTAAAAATTTCATTTTGATGAGATAACAGATTATAGTAAATCTGTAATATTCAAAGTTCAAGAAAGACGTCCACTTAAACTTAGCCAGGATTATTAACTATCTCTATTATAAAAATGAAACTTTTCATCAGTTGGGTCAGCAGTAACCTGTAAAATGTTAGCCCAAGTATTTAAAAGGTGATGTTCTTCTCTGCTTTAGAATTAAACATCTTAAGGTAAGATTGCAACTATGTTAGTGCTTTACTCATTATATATTTGATTCAGGATGAAAAAAAAAGTAATAGGTTTTCAAAAGCATGATAAACTCCTAAAATTTTTTAATAAAATGTTTTTCAACATTAAATGATCATTTATATCTTATCTCATATTTCTATAAAAAACTTTTTCCCTTTATGAATTATATTTCTTAAAAAAATATGAATGCCAAATCATAGAAGAATGCCTTTACTTAGCATAAACTTTATTTTGGATAAATCACTATTCCTACTCAATCTTCCTTCAACTTCTTTGATCTTTTTTCCAATTTTTAAAATTTATTTCTTTTTAGGTCTGTGTATGAAGACCAAACAATTAGTCGATAAATAACTATACTTGGAATTTCTTTACACTTAAGTAAGCCCTAATCAAATTTAGAGAACAAGGTTTTTCTTTTTTTCTTTTTCCTTGCTATATATAAATGATATAGTTGAAGTTCCAGCTTAATATGTATAATTAAAAGAAGAGTTGGTTCTACATTGATTTTCTCTCCCAAGGGCCTTTGTGGACATTTTGTATTGCCTTTCAATGAAAAGTAACACATTTCTTTAGGAAAGAAGCATTCACACTTAATTGTCAACTACCCAACCCAAGCAATAAATAACTTACCTGTTCAACATCACTGTTCTTCTTTGATTTATATATAAACTCTCCAATGGCTACAAATACAGAGAGGACAAGTCCAGCAGCTAGCACAATAAAGATGCCACCAATGTTTTCTACTCCCAAAGCGCTGGCCTCTTTGCTGTCCTCCTCAGGACAGCCATTTCCCCGCCACCATTTCTCTTTCATCATATGCAGTTTTCCTTCCTCTTGTAGTTGAAGGATAGCAATAGTAATTTTATCCCGGTAAGGAGAGCCTGGAAAGTAAGGTCATTTGGGTGATGTACATTAGACCTATATACAGGGAAATAACATTGTGCTTACTGAAGGTAAGTAGATAAAAAGGAACCAAAATACATTGGCAAAGGATAAGAAAAGTTAAAGGTAGTTTTAAGTCTAGAAAGAATTACAAAGGGTGAGATGATAATTTGGTATGTCTTTGGGTATGTTTATGTGGAATAAGAGGTATCTAACCAAGAATACTCTGACTAATATTTTTAAATGAATCTTTTCCCATGCTAAGTTATTCCAGAGAATTTGATTCTGCCTCCTTTGGGCTCATGATTATATCTTAAGTTGGTACATGAATTTAAGGATAGTTTTCCAAATTCAGACATGTTCTTCGTCTTCTCCTTCCTCAATTCCATTTGATTGCAAAATTTACACGTGCTCTATCTAAGCTCTCTCCCCCAGTTATCGGGATGACCTTTGAAGGTGCTTGTAGATTGCTGGGATAAGAAAGTACAGGATTATATCTGTAGCATATATATTCAGAATTTTCAAGCTCCCATTATATGAAAACCAAAGTATAGCTGGTATTTCCTAGAGCACCCAGGAGAATGGAGGCATCCCTAAGGGGTTGGCCTGTTTCTAATATCGACTCCCTCCCCCCCACCCCATTCTGGTGTGATTCTCCCCACATATACCCCAGTGACCAGCACCCCAGATCTGCTTAACCAATTAAAATGAATTAGCTTTTAGTTCAATCAGTCACTCAACATTTATTAAACATCTACAAGGGTGCCAGACACTATGATAAATGCTGGGAGTGCAAAAAGGGATAAAAGACAGTCCCTGCCCTCAAGTAGCTTACAATCAAATGGGGGGGGGGAGGGGAGGAGACAAGATGTGAAAAAGGCAAGCTATAAATAAAGCAAATAAGAAATAAAAAGGGAAAAGATTCAAATTAAGAGGATTTTGGAGAGGCCTTCCGTGGAAGATGGGAGTCCAGCTGAAACTTATTCATCCTTTGTTTTTGAAGAGGGCCAGTGACATGGCGGGTTGATGACTTGCACATGAACTGGATTTAAGTGAGGCACAGTCCCTCTCCTCACTCTCTCTTCCAGAGTCTTGGAAGTGCAGTGGCAAGACCAAAGTCAAGATGACTTCTGATAGCCTGGGATGTGTGGATGACCTTGGCATCTTCAGCGTCTGATTGCGTTCTGAAGATACGGCAAGAACAAAATTACAAACAAATAGGTGACACTAGCACCACGGGGATGCACTCTCCCCCATTCTACTTCAGTCTTGAGGAGAGTGGACTCAGACAACATAAGTTCTTCAAAGCGTCGGTCCTGACTCAGTTCTCATACAAATGTGGCATGGCTGCTAGATGAGCCCTTGTCCCAACTATGTCTGGACCAGATCCTCCAGGTCCTGCCTCGTTTCCCAGGGGCTAGCTGCAAACCTTGGCTTTATTTATTTAGTCTCTAATTTTTAATACCCTATTCAATGATGCTTAGTTGAATGTTTTTAAGTTTGATTTTTATGCCCTAATTGCATTGTAAATTTTTGTAAATGCCACATATACAACTGAGAAATATCTCTATATCTCTGTATGAAGAGGAAGGAATATATACATATATGCGTATGCAGATATATATACATGTATATCTATCTAATACAGTGGTTCTCAACCTGTGGGTCACAACCCCTTTGGGGGTGGAACGACTCTTTTACAGGGGTCACAGGGGTCACCTAAAACCATTGGTAAACACATATTTCCGATGGTCTTAGGAACCAAGACACCACTCCTCTAATCTGTCTCCACCCGGGTCCACCCACATGCAGATACGCCCACATATGAGTATTAAAGGGTTGCAGCATTAGGAAGGTTGAGAACCACTGATCTAATACATACATATGAATATATATTTCTTTACCTTCCCAGTCAATAATGGTCAGAGAACTATCATATCATTTTATAAAAAATCTATTCAGGCCACTAATGTCTTTCTTTTTTATCTTTTGAGATTTGTCCAAGTCTGAGAGGGATGTATTAAAATTCTCAATGATTATTATTTTACTGAATTATTCCTGTAAATTAATTTGATTATTTATTATTCTGGCCTTAACTTCCTTACAATTTACTTATTTTGTTTGCCCAGATATGAACTGGATCTATGGCTACCTCTTTACCTGCTAGCATAGTAGCAATATGAACTGTGACTCCCATCCTTGTCATAAATCCCTGAATTACAATATCCATGTCCCAGATCCAGGTTCAGAGTAACACAGCTGCTGAGTGTCTCCTGTTGCTGCTTCCTGTTAGGTTCCTACTCCCTACTATTTGCCCTAGAATACAGATGCAGCAGATAGATAGATAGATAGATAGATATAATTCCATCTATCTATCTGTCTGTCTGGCTGTCATCTGTCTGTCTGGCTGTCTATCTGTCTATCAAATCTTCAATGCCTACAGGTCCCTGACTGTTTCCTTATGCTGAATTTGCCTGGAAAATGACTTCTTGTGATTTCTCCATGGATTTACTGATCTGTTTTCCTCTGTTTGTTGCAGTGAAGAGCTATGCTCGACTGCTTCCTTCTAATCCACCATCTTTTTCTGGTCGGTGCCTTTCAGGATTTAGATGCTATACCATTTGGCGCATATATAAGTAACGCTTTTAATTTATTGTCTATGGTACATTTATGCATAATGGAGTTCTGGGTTTATCTCTTAATCAAGTTGATTTTTATTGTTGCCTTGTCTGAGATCATGTTAGCCTTGCTTTTTCGAGTTCAGCTGAAGCAGAAGAGATTTTGACCCATTCTTTATTTTGCTTCTGTGTGAATATTTCTATTTCAAATGTTTCTTGGAAACAACAATTTGTTGGTTCTGCTTTATAATTAGTTCTGCTATCATCCTCCATTTTATAGGCGAGTTCATCCCATTAGTGTTCATAGCTATTCATGCTTATTGTGTATTTCTCTTCATCATATCTTTTTATACTTTCTCCTCACTTTTTCCTCAGTCGCTTTGAGAGAGCATGAGAGGTGTGGTCAATATTACTGATCAAATATATGGATCCCATATAAGCTCCAAGGACATTCATCCCCACTTCCATACCTACATATAAATCTCCTGTCAGGTTCCTGGGGGTCCCTCTGAGGAGCTGGTGGTATTCTCATTAATATTGCTGACTCAAGCCGCCACTTTTAAACTTCCCTAAAACATTATTAGGTGAGAATAATTTAATCAGACAAGAATTTTTTAAGGAAGGACTAAGGTCACATAATAAACACAACTGTGTGTTTGTGTTTGTGTATGTTCAACACTCCTTCATATAAAAGTGAGGTTCACGTGCAGTCCACTTCAACCATTCCTCCATGTTAGTGTAGTCTGTATAGTCTGATTATTTGAGATAATCCCAAAGTGGATTAAAAACACGTATTTCCCAAATGATGACTTGCAGTTGTGCAAGGAAACATTGAATTAGTAATCACTGTTTTCATCTTGGACAGATGATGCAAATGGACAATGAAGTGGGGCCAGCATTGTACAGTAGATTGAGATGGATTGCATTTATGTTTTCAGTGCTTTCAGAGAGTCTCAACCGTCTTACTACAACAAAAATTCATCTCTTTAACACTAATATTCTCCTAGTGATGCTACATGACTGTGAAAGATCACCACATTGTTGTTGCCGAGTTGTTTTCTAGTTGTGTCCAACCCTGTGACCCCATTTGGGTTTTCTTGGCAGAGATATTGGAGTGGTTTCCTTCTCCAGCTCACTTTAGAGGTGAGGACCTAAGGAACTGATCCTATTCCCAGGTTCACGCAGCCAGTAAATGTTTAAGGCTGGATTTTAACTCAGGTCTTGTTGACTCCAAGCACAAGTATTCCTGTTGCATGTTGTATCCTACAGCAGATTAGATCTTGTCACTTATCTTCAGTCTCTCCCTGTCTGCTGACTGCTTCCCTTCTGCCTGCAAGTATGTCCATGATTTCCTCATATGAAACACTTCACTTGATCTAGCCATCCCTGCTATCGTTCTGCGGCTCTGGCGTTTTGTAGCCAACCTTGAGAAGGCCTTGTATAATGCTGCTTCTGCCTCCGTTCCTCTCACTCTCTAACTCGCTGTAATCTTGCTTCAGACTTCATCATTCAACCAAAAGTGCTTTCTTCATATACCAGTGATCTTTTAATTTCCCATTGTGATGGCTTTTTCTCAGTCCTCATCCTTCTTGATATCTCGGTAGCCTTTGCCACTTTCTTGGTTCCTGTTCTGTTTCCTGCCTGTTTCATTGCTCCTGCGTCTCCTTCTCATCCAAGTCATACCTGCTACCTGGGAGTCTTCCATCAAGCTCTATGCTCTGGATCTTCTCTCCTCCCTAGATAAAATACCATTTCACTTGCTCATGAAGTAAAATTCCCATGTGTTCACTTATCATCTCTGTGCTGTTGATTATCATCTACTTATTAAACCTTAACCTTTTCGCTGCCCTACCTCTAGTCTTCCATCTCCAGCTTGTAGACTTTTTTTTAACATAACACATAGTAACCTGACGTCATTATGTTTCCCATAAGTTCACCTCCTTAACTTTATTGTTACTGCTGAGCGCACCACCCTCCTCCTAGTCATCCTTGTCGGCAACCGAGATTTCATCAATTCCTCACTCTCTCCCACCCACTATTTGTTGAACCAATCTGTTGCCAAGGCACATTGATTTTACTTTCATTAAATCTTTCATGTATAACTTTATCTCTCCTCTGAAACTACCTGAGATAGCCCTTCATTACTCCATACAGGAACTGTTGCTTTGTCTCCCTGCTTCAAGTATCTTCCCATGCCGTTCCTTCCTCCACTCAGCTGTTAAAGTGATATTACTCGAGTGCAAGTCCTAGCCTTTAGTCCCACCCTCTCCCCTCAGCCAGTAAACTTCACTGGCTCCCTATCACCATCCTGATCAAATAGAAAACCTTTTTTTTTTTTCATTCAAAGCCCTGCATAACCCACCCCTCATCCCCCAGCTTTTTCAGTCTTCTTTCATTCTGTCTTCCCTTCTCCCACGTGCTCTGTGGCCAGTAACACTGACCTTCTTGCTGTTCCTTGAACAAGACACTCCATTTCCAAACTTGATATTTTTACTGACTGTTTCTCATGCCTGGATTGCTCTCCTTCCTCCATTCTGACTCCTGGTTTCCAGAAGACTTTAAGTCTTAGTTATATCTCACCTTCTGCAGGGGCTCTTTCCTGATTCCTGCTTGATTCTCGTGTTTTCACTCTTTGGATTTTTTCCTTTCTGATCCTGTATAAAGCTTGTTTGTATGTTGTTGCTTGTATGCTCTTTCCCCAGCAGATTGGGAGCTTCTTGAGAGCAGGGATTTTGCCTTTGCCTTTATTCATGCGCAGTGCTTGGCACATAGGAAGTATTTAATGAATGTTTAGTGATCGAATATTCTAATCTGTATAAATTCCCTGCCTTCTGTGTGCTTGGATAAATGGATTTATTTGCTGTTGTTTACTATTTGTGGTTGTCTTTTGTGTAATTAGCATTGGGGGCCAGAGAATCGAGCCTTGGGATGGAAGCTTTGCATCTTCGTCTCTAAAGGATAGATTTAAATGAAAGTATATAGATTTAATTCTAGTCCAGCACCACCTTTCTGAGGAGGGCAGACTAGACAAACTGGCGATACATTTGCCTGTTCCCCTCTAAGTAGTTGTTAAGGTCTTCCTTGAAGAAAAATAGGTGAGATTCTTGGGTCATTTATCAAAGCCCGACCAGGAGCCATATTTAGACAAACACAAAACCTCCAAGAGCAGCAGCCACACTCTATACAAGGAATTGAAGCCTAGTTTAGAGGCATAAGGTACTTAAATAAAACAAAATAATGTGTAATGATTCAATTATGTTGACTAATTAAATAAGAGAGGGCTAAGAAAACTTACTCCTAACTCGCTTCTAGCTTCCTAAACAGAATGACGACACAGGGCCAAAGCCATGCACCTTTACCATCTTACCAATAGGGGTTCCCACTCCATAACCTTTGGAGTCAATGAGTCCTCCAATCTGAGTCAGGTTGCAGTTTCTCTGTGTGACGTACTCGATGCTAGTGGACTCCATCAGCAGAGCGTAGTCGGTGGTCAGCACACGCTGGATGCCTTCATCATTGTTTTTCACCAAGGCTGTCTGTTGTCTGCTGCTCATGAAAGCCCACATTTTCTCATAAGTGGATATCTTTGATTTCTGCAAGAAGAGAAAGAATGCAGCCGTAGAAGGATCACAGAGAAAGTATTCTGTACTTTTTCAAACTTATTTGTTCAGGTGACACATAGTCATTTAATCCTTTGCAACTGGGGACTCTGGGTACAAGGTAATGATTTTCAAACAGAAGAGGTAAAATAAGTGAGGTTTATTTTTATTGAGTTGGAATCATTACCTCAGTCTCCTTTTTCTACTTTGACTAGACAGAGGAGAAGATTGTAGACTTAAAATAGCTCATGCCTAACTGAAGTGTGGTACCATGATCTTCTGGAACAGCTTACTCACTGGTTCTTGGCCAAGGATTGAGGGCATCTAACAAGTGCTGGTAAAAACATATTTGACTTAGCAAAAGGAAAAGGCAATGGTAAAGATAAATTGTTCATGTGTGTACCCAGTATACACACATATATGTATGTGATATGTATACCCAGCTGTATATCCTGGAAAGTAGTTACAGCAGCAGCAGCAGAACAGTAATAGCAAGATGCTGTGAAATCCCAGTAAGTCTTGTTTCGGAGTTTAATTTATGGCATTTCTCAATTGTGAAGAATTGCAAACTATGGAAGAAAATTTTACTGGTGAGACTGAATTCTGTGATGTGTCGAGACCCTCCGTTTGGGAGGAGTTCTATCTAAAAGGAACAGTTTGTTTTTGCTTTTTCCCCTTGTGCCGTTAGGGAAACATCTTGAGAAGTGACAGAGGAGCAAATGAGGAAGCTTAGTAGTATTCTGAGAACTTAGTGCCCACATGGCAAACACATTTTCATTTTTGCTTGTCACTGAAAGAGTCAGACAGGAAGACATACAAGGAATGGCACGGAGACAGCGGGATGGTGCAACCACTTCTGCTTGTCAGGACCGCAAGTAGGGATATAACTGAAGGAGATGAATAATAATTTGGGTGCTTTTCTCTTTGGGAGGGTCAGTAAATGAGAGTATGCTGCATTTCCTTTCCCAATCACCCAGCCTTCTTGCTGTCCAAAATTATTGCCCAGTATTGTTTCCTCTCAAATTTTCCTCTTCTTTAAAGTGTGTTTTTAATTTGATATTGTGGGTGGTTTTAGCTAAAAATGCCATCAATCATAACTTATTTGGTTTAAGAACATCTTTATTTGTGAACAGAGAGTTTGTTGTTATGTTGTTCATCCTTTGGTTTTTGAAGAGAACCAATGATATCACAGGGATGTCTTGACATGCACATGAATTGGATTTAAGTGAAACGAAGTTGCACAAAGTCATCACCTCACTCTCTTCTGGAATCATCCAAGTCCGGCGGCAAGACAAAAGTCAAGACAACTAGTGATGGTCCACCATGCAGTGGATGACCTTGGCGTCTTAGATGTCTGACAAAGCTCTAAGCGCTCCCCAGTGCCTGCCCCAGCTGCCTTCGTGGCATTTGGAAATAATTGTTCTCATCTACCCATTCTGCCAGGGTAAGGCTTCTTCACATGCTTGGGGCAGACTTCCCCCTGACACGCCAGTGGGTTTGAGACCTGTCAGTTACCATCAAGTTACCATTAACCCTTCTGCTAAGACAGTTTTACTAGAGTGTGGCCACTGCACATGCTACAGCTTTTTGGAGCCAGAGGTGAGAATTGGGTAACAGATGGGCACCAAAAGCTACAAAGAACTTAGCGAGCCCTCACACCAGAGTGCTAATACTTCATGAACACCCTTCACACCCCAAAGAGTTACAAAAAGATGAAAGGGATAAAGGGTCAGAGGTTTCTATCCTTTTATGAAGGAATCTTATTAACATTTATCTCGTTTTAAATAAACCTTCCAAATTAGGACAAACCTGAATCTCGTTCTCTCCCCATTTGGAGGTTAAGGAAGTTGGTGGTGGTCTGATGAGGTGGGCAGAGAAACTGGTGGTGTTAAATCATTTACCCTCATGATTTCCCCATCTAACCATGCACGTAGAAATCTGCCCTTTTCTTCCTAACTCCGAGTCCAAAATTCTTGAATATTCTAATTTAGATTCCACATAAATCAATTTAATTCACAAAATAGTGTACTATGTGTAACATCATTAGAATAATATCAGAAAATCAGAATTATTCTTATTTAGGGGCAAATGAGTTCAAATCTATGAGTCACAGCTAAAGACTGCTTGGAAAAAAGATTAAATATCATTTTGTGATCCGAGGGAATGAAAAACATTTAGAATGACAGAATTGCCTTGTTAAAAACGTGTGGAATGTTTTGTCCCCTGGTGTCTAATGTGTGTGCACATGCACATACTAACGTGTTCATGTGTTTTTCTTGTGGATACATCCTCCTATCATAGGAATATGTGAAACATTAGAATGTACTTTATCATCGTCTTACCTTAAAGAAGGTCATTGTTGATCCATCTCGCACTGCCCCATATTCTATCTTTGTTTGCTTTGCCAAATCATCTGCTGAATCTATGGGGGACTCCATTCTCTCTACTGTTAAGAAGGCAGCCAGATTTGCGGTGTAGGATGAAATGATGATTAAGGTGAAAAACCACCAAATTCCTCCTACTATTCTTGTAGAAAGAGCTTTAGGCATTAGCTCTGAGCCTGTCATCATCAAAGTGAGAATATTAAATGAGGTCAAAAGAAAAACAAACTTACATTGTATACTATCCTTGGGAGATAATGCTTTCATTGTGGAGAATTTTCAATTATTGCTTGTATATTTTCTACAAACCTGTGTTGATGATATTAAACCAGTGGTTCTCAACCTTCCTAATGCCACGACCCTTTAGTACTCGTATGTGGGCGTATCTGCATGTGGGCGGACCCGCCTGGAGACGGGTAGAGGAGAGATGTCTTGGCTCCTAAGACCATCATAAATATGTGTTTTCCGATGGTCTTAGGCAACCCCTGTAAACCCCTGTGAAAGGGTCCTTCGACCCCCAAAGGGGTTGCGACCCACAGGTTGAGAACCGCTGTATTAAACAATCATTTATACTGAAATTCTCTGTCTGAAATCCAAAAGTGTCTGTTTTCAGCTGAAATTCTATTCCTTTATGATTCCATTAAAATGAATTTTATTATAAATGGTATTTTTAAAGGTTTAGATATAAAACACTTCCTTTTGGGTTTTTGCATCAAAGTACAATATTAAAACATTGAATATTAATTTTTTTCAAGATGGAAAACATCTGAGAGATTTTGTGGAGATTTTACAGACTGTATTATTTTATTATATTTTACAGACTTTAAGCCATTGCTCGGACTGAGCCGCTACAATCTTAATGGACCAGTTGTCAGAGGCCAAAAGCATGCAATTTATTACAATTTTATTCTTCATAGATAGGTTGGAATTGATCAGGTTTCATTTAAAGTCATCCTGAGTCTGTTTTTAGACTCATTGTACTGTCATTCACTATGCCCAGTAATGACAGGCGTGAGAAGTGATCGAAAAATGGAAAAAAAAATCAATTAAATGTTTTCTCTATTGGATGTGAACAAATAGGCTTGACTGAATTTTCCACTGAATTAACTGAATGTTTTAAAGATATATGTGGCTTAAAGGATGAAAGAGTCTAATCTTTCAGGCAAAGAGGTTTATACGTAAATTTCACCCAGAAATCAGCATTCATGATCACCATGAAGATCAAAGAATGTTCAAGGCCCTTGGTAAACTGATCAGACCTCTCAGACTTTAAGAAATACGTTTTCTTCATGTTAGAAAGTATCTTTGTGTTTCGATTTCCTTGGGACAGGACAAATAGATTTTATAATAGGTATTACTATTTAACTGTTCTTATTCTAGATCCATGTAGGTAATTTAATCCAACTATAGAAAAGATTATGAGGCGTTTCCTAGAATAAGATTTTTTTACTTCAATCTTGAATCTTTTGGTTTTTTCAGGATTTGTTTTTCTTGCAAAATTGAGTGGTTAGTTCTTTATTTGGCTACAATGGAAAAATTTTTCTTTCATGTAATAACGGCTATATGACTAGTCCATATAATTTAGTAGAAATGCTGATATTCTGTGGGCATGGGTTTTTTTGTTTTAGCCCTATACATTCATACCTTTGTCTGTGATTGAGTTGAATTTTCAATTTAGTTTGCAACATAAGAAAAGGTAAATAAATGGGACAGTGGATGGATAAGTAGCCACTGAAACATAAGGAATTGGTTATGAGTAAGATTATGTGTTAAAGTAATGTTTTTACGGTTATAGCTTAGAGTCTTCTGGAAATGGAAAAAAATTAACTAACTTTAATCAAATCAATGCCACTTTTTAGCAAGATATTTACTGGGTTTAGAAATCAGGTTTTTTAACTCTCGTTATTCCTTATCTCATGAATTTTCAAATTTTTGTCTAACTGATCTGCTTTGAGAGGCACCATGGCTTAGCCAAGAGAGAGCCAGTCTCAGCCAGGAAGACCTGAGTTCAAGTCCCACCATGGACATTCACTGGATGTGTGACTAGGGAAAAGTCACTTCACTTCTCAGTGCTCTAGTCAAGTTCCTAAGACTATAATTTGCAGAGGAGGTGCCAACCTTCATTAGTAGGAGGAATTTCCTTGCCTGGGATTTCCCTATACCAGTTTCCCTATCCCTCTCAGTGAATAACTTGCTTAAACAAGTTAGACATTAACCATGAGCTCAGAACTATGGATGGAGGAGTGTGCTTGGGACTGTTGGTAAGTGGAATATTTCTAGTAAAAGTCAAGGTTAAAAACAATAATTACAGAAGTGTCAGATTTGCTTTCTATGGGCAGACATGACAGCCGATCCTGATCCAGACTTTGCTCATACAATGTAGAAAAGAGAAAGTCTGATCACCACATTAATAATTGATCCCCCACATGGTTTCCAGTTGAGCACAGCGACAAATATCTGTTGATAAAGAAGACTAACAGATGCCAACGTTTGCGACCATTCCTCTGTTATTCACTCTCCACGATAGTTAGTTATGACAGGTGCACTCAACAGAACACATATCCCAGGACTCTTATGGGGAAATAAGTACTTTTGGAAAATACTCTTAAGCTTCTTAAAAGACAAGCAGAGTCTGGCTGGGGCTCACTGTCATGTACCCAAGGTAGTGGTAACTAGCAGGCACCACATCCCGTGGTTTGCTGTGGATGATGGTAAACTCCAAACAGACTGAACATTCAATACAATATGCTGCAGTTGTGCAATGCCCAGTGTAGTCACAGTCAGGTGCACATAGCTGCTTGCTTTTGTAAAGTCTGTTTCCCTTTGGCATTTGTTAAAATCTCACCTCAAACTTTTTGGAAGTAATTACTCTGCAGATAAATGTCCTAAAAACAAATGAAATGCCCTAAAAATATCATAGTTGGGATTTCTAGAAAATCAGGTTTGGTGTCTGTAATTATGAAACAACACCCAAAGAAACAATACCTAAATGCATGCAGAATAATTGGCATTCTTTATTGAGATATTTGGATTTTCAACACGAGTGTATTGTGTATTTTATGTATTTCCACGTAGGAGCTTTGAGTCTAACGTATCAGCCGGTGTGTGCCTCCGAGAGGTTGTTATCCCAAGGTACCTCTTGTGAACGTCAGCTCCCCTGCGTGCACCTCTGAGCTCATTGGCTTTCTTCTTCTTTAGCAGATACCCATACTGGTACCCCTGACAGTCTTCTGTTTCCCTCTACTGCTGGTTCCTTGTCTGATGCCTCCAAACACACCTGTGCTTCCTCCAACTATAAAAAATCCCAACTTGATCCCATCATCACTTTTAGCTATAGCTTTCCTACCCTGGGGGGGGAGAATTCTGTGTGTCCTTGCTTCTTCCATTTCCCCTCTTCTCACTCATAAATTCCCTGCAACCTGACTCCTAATCTTATCATTCAATTGAAGCTGCCTTCTCCAAAATTACCAATGATAATTGCTAAAATTAATGAATATTTCTCTGTCCTGATCTTTCTTGACCTCTCTGCAGCATTTGATGGCATGAATCAATTTTTCTGCCTGAATGTTCTCTCTTATCTGTGTTTTCCTGATTGTACTTTCTTGGTTCTCCTCTGTCTGATTACTCTTTTTCCTTCCTGGACCATCCATTTGTGCCCACTAAGCATGGCTGTCTCCCAAAGTTCTGCCTTCGGACTTCTTTGCTCTCCATACTCTTACCTGCTAATCTCAACTCCCTTGGGTTCAATTATTATCTATGTATCTAAGAGTCTCTCTCCTGAACTATAGTCTTGCATTACCAATTGTTATTTCAAACTGGATATCCCTTAGACCCCTCAAACTCGTTATGTCCAACACAGAACTCGTTATGTTTCTTCAAAATCTTCCCCTCTTCGTGACTTCCCTACAGTTCTCCCAGTCACCTAGGATTACAACTTAGGTGTCACCGTCAACACTTTACTCTCATGTCATGTATTAGACTATTGAATTTTACCTTTGTAACATCTCTCGAATGTACCCCCTTCTCTCCTCTGACACTGCCATCATCCTGGTCCAGGCTCTCATCACCTCACACCTCTGGGCTTATCCCTCCTCAAGTTTCTCCTGATTCTAGTCCGTTCTCCACTTAGCTGTCAAACTGATGTTCCCGAAGCATGAGCCTGATTCTGTCACCTCCTACTCAATAAACTCCAGAGGTTCTCTATCATCTCTAGGGTCAAATAAAAAATACTCTGTCATTCAACACCCTTAATAGTCTGTGCCTCTTCACGTACTTCAGAAGACAACAGTCTTCTTACGTTTCATTACCACTTCCCCACTCATGCTCTGTGATCCAATGACACTGACCTCCCTTGCTTCACAGGTTGTCTCCCATGTCTGCAATGATCTTCTTCCTCATCCTTGAGGCTTCCCTGGCTTGCTCCAAGTCTCAGATAAAATCCAAGAAAGTATTTCCTGATCCTCCTAGTTCTAGTGCCTCCCCTCCATGGATCATTTCTGATTTATTGACCACATCTCCATATCTTGTCTGAACGTAGTTGTTTGCATGTTGTCCCAGTCGTTGCACTGTGAGCTCCTTGAGAGCTGTTTATTTTCTTTCTTTGTATCTCCAGCACTTGGCACATTGTCTAGCACAAAGAAGGCACTTCATAGGTACTAGTATCCCCTTTTCTTCACTCAGGCAGCCCTAATCAGCTCTTGCTTGATCTATTCCAATAACTTGCTGTCAGGTCTCTGTCTCAATCTTCTCTCCATTCCAGTTCAACTTCTACACATTTGCCAGGACATAGTTGTCTCCATGTCACTTCTCTACTCCATAAACTCCACAGGTTCCCTTTTATTTCCAGGATGAAAAAATTAAAATCCTTAGGCATTTTATGCATCTCACAACCTGGCATCCTCCTAATTTTTTTTAGCGTTTCTCCAATTTCCTACACCCCTGCCCACTCCATTCCAGCCATATTGGCCTCCTAAGTATCGCTTGCCCATCATATTCCATCTTCTGTCTCTGTGCATTTTCTGTCTCTTTGTATTTTATTTGTGTTTTTGTCTGACTTTATTTACAGTAAATGTTCTAGGTAGGGATGATGGAGTTTACCAACATAGAAGTTACTGAGCAGACTATGGGATGTGTGCAAAAATAATGGGTAACCGTGGTACCTTGCTGCATGAGAGCTCCAACTCCAAACCAGAAACTGTTTAGTAAAGTAAAATTGTTTTCCACCACATCTGAATCAGGATTGCATGGGTAGGGGTTATACCATTCATAGGGTGTAAACCTGTGGTAGTTAACAGAAATCATCTGTAAATATCAAAGTTTATGCCAACAAATCTGCTAAACAATGCAGAAAATCCAAAGACAGTGGTGAAAATAAAATCAGAATATCAAAGTCAGCATTTCCAAATTAGAGTTTTGCTTGGTTCTGCAAATATTTTCACAATTGCCCATTTTCTAGCGGACTCCAGAGTCTCTGGACTTGAATTCTTCAGACCCATGCCTACTGATTCATTTCTAAGTTCCCATCCATTTCTCTAGCTGCACAACTTGAATTAGATAGATTCTTCATAGAACAATTGTGGTTGCAAGAATCTATAGGAGACTTCTTAAAAGGAATATAGGTAGTTTGGCATTTCTGGAGTTCGCATTACTAGACAGGAAAGATTGCTGGTGGGAGAAGAAGAAGAAGACCAGATGTTTGGGGAGCACAAGGGCAAATCATAACTCTGATTGTGAGGCCTAAAAGAGAGAGGAAATTTGGGCTTAGAAATCACTGGGATTGAATACATTTGTGTGACATTAGCTCTGGGCACCTTAAGGATACTCCCAAAGGAAACATACATTTTGGGACATCTATGGAGCTTTCCATGCTTGACATTTTTATTTACTTTAATATGGCCATACTTTTAGCAATTAAGCATCGTGGTAAATATTTATACTTAATTGATTATCAAATTTAGTTATGAAGCAAATTTGCAGGTACTTAAGTGATATAATAACGGACTATCAGACGTGAAGTTAAGAAGACCTGACCTCAGATTCTCCCTCAGACAGTTCTTGCTGTGTGACCCTTTCAGCTTCAGATTCTTCATCAGCAAAGTGGGTGTAATCATAGCACTTACCTCATAAAGTTTGGGAAGGATCAAATGAGATAACGTACATGACATGCTTTGTAAAACTTAAAGCTTGTCTTCTGCTAAGGAGCTGTGTGAACTTGGCCAAATAATGTCCTTTCTCTGGGCCCTGGTTTCTTCATAAAATGAGATAGCTGGTTACTTATCTATAATTCCAATGGACAATCAGTGGTTTAAATGTACATTCCTCTACTCCTTATAAAGTATCTTCCTATCCCTTATTGCTGGAAATATTTCTTCTCTTTCCTTATTTTTTTTCAGTGATATCCAGAAAAATAAGTGACAACTCTACTGAGAGCCACATTAGCACGCTGAAATGCTAGCTGCTATTCCATTTGGAAAATCCTCTTTTCAGGTTAGTGCTGTATTGTATATGGAATAATATTAAACAGCTATAAATAAAACGAAAACATACTGAAAGGTCTCTGGTCTCTGGTCTTTAGCAGCAAAAAACAAAACCAAACAAACGAAATTTTTTTTGACATCTTCAGAGGATTACAGTGAATAATAAAGTGTAGAGCTTCTAGTCACGCTCAAGAATTCGGCAGGTTGGATATCTAAATTCCTGGCTCATTTGTAGAGAATACACTGTGTAACCTTTTATTGTACCTAAAAGAACTAGAATAAGAGTTTTATGGCTTATCCCAGAATAATAGTTATAACTTGCCTCAATTCTCAATAGTGCCATGACAAAATAAGTTCCTTCAGATCTTTAACAGATGTTGCAGCTGGGGACTTCTGTAACCAGAAAAATACTCTCTTTATCTCTCCCCTCCTTCCTCTCTTGTTTCCACCCCCCCTTCCTGTCAATCCACTGGACACGTGGAAAGGCTAAGGCATGACCGCTGCACTAATGTCCTTGAAGTGCCAGAAGAAAGGAATAAATTCTCCCGATATACGAGGAGATCACTTTGTGAACTCATTGTAGACAGCGGACCCAAACCACACAGGATAGACCAGCCCTAGCACAGATGGGTTGTAATCTGTATTGTTGGAGTGCATATTCAGCACATTTTCAGGAAGATTTACAAAATGTTACATTATGTCATTTGGCCCTTACATTAATACCGTGAGTACTGGACCACAGATTCGCCTGTAGTCAGTGACAGAGGTAGTCTTCCAACCATGGGAGACAATCTTATTAAAGATTTCACTAAATAGGAAGAAATGGCATTATGACAGCACCCTAATTCAATGCCTTTGGTCTCCCTTGAATCAAAGACATAACCATAATCAGTCTCCCTCTAATAGAAAGCAATCACTTTTAGGTAGGAATCTTGGTTCCCTGAAACTAAGAAAGTCTCGGTCTCGCTGCTGGTGACAGAACTAAGCATCTTTCAGATAAGAGCATTATCTCTTTGCTTTACCTAGACTTAAAGGGAGACAGTTAAAGGAGGAATGATTGTTTCAATAAGCAGTTAATTGTTTATTACACACACAGGAGATATTTTCTCCCAGGGCGCACCACCATTAATGTTGTCATTGTCTTATTTGGCGAATAAAATTTAAAAACCACTAAACTCAAACTGTACACTTTTGTCTTTGTTATGGAACTATGTCTTTTGTTTTTGGGGATGTATATATACATATGTATTTAAATTTATAGAATAGGAGAAATTGTGGCCATTTGGATCTCTTTTGTTTCAGCAGTACTCCTATCTTTAAAGACTTTCACTAAGCTGCAGAGTACCGAGTTTTTCTTCCACAAATGCCAGGCTGCCATACAGGTTGGATGCTGTGACAATGAATATTGGCTATTTTTTCCAATCTAATTTAACTTTATTCAACAATATTGTTATTTGAAAAGTACAATGCTACACACTTTTTCCATCAAAAGCTATAAAGAACTTAAAATAATTCCATAGCATATTTATATAAATCGGCATAATTTATTTTGTTCCATCGTGTGGCTGATCTTAAAGTCCTTTAAGAATTTTCCTGGCTTTGATCCTTATCAAAATCTATCCTCATATGTATCAAACACAAGTATATATCACAGTATTGTCAGGGGAAAATATTTATTTTATTTTAGAAACTTGATATTTTCCCACCAGAAAATCTGTTTTAAAAATTTCACACAAATTGTTTAGCACATTTCAGTGCTGAAAAGGGGAAAAACAACCAAAAAAGAGCATTTTCAATTCTTTATATAAAGATATTCTGGGGCAGCTACGTGGCGCATTGAATAGAGCACCATCCCTGGAGTCAGGAGGACCTGAGTTCAAATCACCCAGCCTCAGACACTTAACACTTACTAGGAGTGTGACCTTGGGCAAATCCCTTAACCCCAATTGCCCTGTCTTCCCCCTCCAAGAAAAAAAAAGATATCCAATTTTTATGCGACTGAAAGACAAAATAGTGATATTTTAATATAGAACCAAATATATATGGAAAATGAGCTCTATTATAAGTCTAAAAACCCTTCAAAATCCAGTGTGTAAAGCTGAGACCTTAAACATAGAGTAAAATCTGGAAGAAAAATAAGCAAAAATAAAAGTTATTCCTTGATGATGGCACAAAGATTTCATGTCTCTAATCTTGGCAAATAATGATTTATTTATAATTATCTCAAATCTTCCTTTTTCACTTTCTAACATTTTTTATAAACAAATTTAAATCCCGTACTTTTGATTGTTGCTAAAAACTTAATTGATTTCCATTACTGCCACTGTATTTTGCCCTGTTAGACAATTGGAAGCCAACTCTTCCCAGTTTTGCTCTACAAATTTTTCAAAAGACTAAAACATGTTGCTATCCACTCAGTTAAGACATTTTAGGACTAAGCTGAAACTACAATAAAATAAAACAAAGAATCGATTACATGTGCCAATCTAAGAGCTAAATTGTATAAGTAAAGAGAAGACAGTTTTTACAGTGACTTCAGGTAGAAAATCTTTCCATGTTTGTCTATCCGATGCCACTTTAAAATTCTAAATTGTGTTTCACTCCAGGACCTATCGTTACTGAACAGCCAACACATATGCATGTGTAAGTAAAGGTCCATCTCTGTCCCACTTACCTTGCAATCACAAAGAGGACACAGCTGACTCCAAGGCAGGCTAAGAGAACATACATCCAGATGTCAGGAGAGAGAGGATTGAGGAAGGAGAACACACCAGGATTTGTGCCATTAGGTTTCCTGTATAAAATGCTAATGCCCAGTGTCATGAAAGGTTTGGAAAAGTCAATGACCTTCTCTCTCACATAGGTAATTGTAAGAGGAGCAACAGCCAGATCAGCTTTCTGGAAAAAGAAATCGTAAAAGGGGTTCATTTTCTCGGATACAGCATCTGAAATATATGAAATGTTGCAAGTACTCTTCCCCTGCCCTGCCCCTCATTCCTGTAGGTTCTCAAATAGGAAATTTATCATGAGGATTAATTTTAAAGAAAGAAGCCCAGCAACTTGAATAACTGTCATACACATAAAAATGTGCTGAAATTCACATATAGACATCGAATAATTTACCACAAATTTACTAATGACCCTATATGCTTCTTTTCGATGGCGAAGACTGACTGCAAATGATCGATGGGACCTTTAAAAGCATGTAAAATTCATGGATATGAAGCTGCCATAAGCTTAGTTGTCCGCAAGACTTCATTGTGTAGCTATGGAGACCAACATTCCCTCATCCGACTTATGTATCATTTGGGTTATTTTAAGGCATAGTCGAGTCCCCTTGTCTCCCCTGTCTCTTTCTATCACACAAATAATAATAGCTGATGTTCATATAGAACTTTAAGGTTTGCAAAGGTTGTGTGTGTGTGTGTGTGTGTGTGTGTGTGTGTGTGAATGTAAAAGAGTTTTTCTTACGTGATCGATGAGTTCTTTGACCATCCCATTCCATTCTCCTTTGTCATTCTGGGCTCCATATTTACCATCAGGAACTAGTTTAACATCATAAGTGAAACCCAGAATATTGGACAACTCTTTAAGCAAATCCAGGCAGTACCCTTCAAATCTATTGTTTCCATACAGAGGCTTGTCAGACTTTTTGAACATTACGTAGGGCTCTTCCTGTATGGAAAAAAGTAGACAAATTAAAATAATCCTTGATCATATTTAGATAGCATCTTAATATTTATAAGGAAGGCATAATGCACTTCTCGAAGTTCTATATGTTCTCTCAAGCATATATAAAAATTCTTAAGTTTAAAAATTATCAGCGATACAGGGAAAGATGAGCCAGTTACAGAATATCCTCATTATCAGTCAGTCTTTTCATTCAGGGTGATCTGGCTGTCTGGGCACCTGGGCACAGAGAAGATGGAGGAATTGAGGACCTACAAGTATCAAACTACTAGCCTACCTAGGCTGGTAGTAAATGAAAATCTCAGAGCAGGAGAGGCCAGATGCTAACAACCAGGTTTCAGAAACAAACGCTGAAGTTTAATTTGCGTTATTAAGTCTAGACAATTAACAAATCAGCAAATCATGCCCAGTTTATGGAGGTTGCCAATTTCCGAGATGTAAATGCTCACAGTGAAAATTCAACTATTAGATCTCACGAGCTAGTTCAAGTTGACTCTAGCATGTCCCAGATTAAGGCAGCACCAGAGGACCCTGGACCACCTGAATGAGTCAGGATTAGAGTTGGGGGGGGGACTGACATAAACTCCCATTCCCTTCCCTAGATTCTCATGTTTTCATTGGAAGACATATACGTGTGTCTGTACATGCGCGCGCACATACACACACACACACACGCACGTTTGTTTACCTTTTGTTCTCCCTAGGAGAATGAGGAAAGGGATTTTCTGGTTTGTTTCATCTTTGTATATTCTCGTCCTAGTCCAGTGCCTGGGCACATAGTAGCTTATTAATCATAACTTGTTGGATTGTATTGGAACCACCAGATGACCGACATAAAGAAAATCGTCCCCTTGCTCCCTTGCCCTGGCATGTCAGGGTCTCTGGCTCCCCCTTTGCACCTGGATGAGGTCACCTTTCCTGCTTCTTTCTCTAGGTACAAACCTCCCTAGTTACAACTCCACTAAAATAGGTTGGTTACACTTTTTGAAACTCATATGTATATGCCCTGATAGAGATCAATGCATAGACGCCAGTCTGGGTGTCCTCACACACAAACAAACCTCCTGTCTTCTATCTCTGTACTTGTACTATGTGGTCCTTCCTTACTTCCACCCCTTAGAATCCTTGGCACTCTTAGAGGCTCACCTCAGATGCTACTCTCTTTTCAATGTCTTTCCTGATTCCCCAGAATCCTCAGATTCTCTCTTTTAAAATTCATATATAGAACATACATATAATGTATGTATATATGTATGTATACACACACACATGCACACACACACACACACACACAAACACACCCCTTCCAACAGAATGAAAACTCCATGAAGTTAGAAACTGATTTGTTTTAGTCTTGGTTTCCTAGCACAGTACCTTAAACATGGTAGGCATGTAATATGAGCTTGTTGCATTGGATTGACATTATTGTAATGCCAGAGAACCACTCCAATATCAATTTATTCCATAAGAGCGCTCATAAAGAACTGTCTTTAAGGAAGTTAAATATTCTAAGAAGTGGAGATGAGGAGAGAGTACACTCCAGGCATGGGGCGGGGGGGGAGGGGGGGAGCCTGTGTCAAGGCACTGGGAAGGGATACAGAATAGTTTACACTTAATGATATTTAAAGGCTAAGCATATCAAGGTATGAGGTTATGTCATTAAATGTATTGGTTATTTTAAATAATGCTAACATTTTTTCAAACAATTTTTCCTCAAGTGAAAATTTAAGAAAAGGTTAAATCTTCTCCTTCCTCCTCCTACCCCCCAAATAACTCTGGAATTGGCAGGAATATGGTAAGGAAATATTAGTATTTAAAATAGATTTATAAAAATATATGTCTAGCATCCCACAGATATAAGGCATGTTTTAAGAGTAAAGTAAATGGAAAAATTATTTGGCGTCTGTTAGGCAGATATTAGGTCAGATTAGGCAGATGAGAACACGATTTTAATCAAGCAGACTTACCAGAATGGTGGTGACAATGAGTGTTCGATTAGCCAGTGAGTCGGTGATGTTAGTGGACCTGTCTTTATTGCTGTCAGTCATATTAAGACCACTGTTGGAATTCCAAATTCCAATCTACACAGAAAAGAGGAAATCAGTGGATGTGGTTGTACATGCTACACACAATCTCATGCTAGTGTAGGAATGTGTGATGGTCCCTGGAAACAGAACACGAATAGTCCGCAGTGGGAACAACCACGATCATAGGAATACGAAACAGAGAAAAGAGCCGCAGAATTTTAAATAAGATAATATGTCCCAATGACAACAGATGGTTTTAAGTAACTTTCACACATCACTGTTTCAGAAACAACAGGCTGCCTTTGTAAACTTTGTTTTTCTTGGAGGGTTTTTTGGGTCTGGGTTTTCTTTTACAACATGACAGATGGAAATATCTTTGGCATGACTACACATGCATAACCTATCAAAATGCTTCCTGTCACAATGAGGAAGGAGGGAAGAGAGAGTTTGGAACTCAAAATTTAAAAAAAGGGTTTAAAATTTTTACAATATTTTTCAAGAAGAAAAAATAAACAGTTATTGAATGAATGCATATGTGAGTGATGGGGAAGAAAGCGCTTTTTAGAAAAGCAAGACAAAGAAAGAGAACAACAAAATGATCCACTCTGACATTGTGTGTGTGATTCTAAAAACAGAGCAATGTCATACTGATTTTTTAAAATTTTTTAGATTTTAAGAAAAAAACCTTTGAAATAAGAATATGATTTAACTATTTGCTATAGTTATACTCAAGTTAGTGAAGAGAAGACAAATCTTTGCCTTTTTCAATATCAAATAATAATAATGATGAAATATCACCAAAAGCGTGCAAAGGAAGTCAAGGGAGAAAAGACGTTTCAGCCTTTGAAATCTTAGCAAATGCAGAATTAATTTCTCTATGAAGTTGCTGGTTTTTACCCATCTTTTCTTCCTCTGGTGCTTCACTTTCTAAATATAAGTGAAAAAGCTTCCTATCTTATTCTGTTGGCTGCTATCCCATTTGCAAATTACTTTTCTATTATTTCGTGGTTCCTTAAAGTCTCATTTAGTTTCTCAGACCCACACCTGGTCAAGTTTCCATTTAATAAATTCCTGTCACTTGTGAAGACTGAGAGAAAAATACTCATAAAACTAGACACAACTGAGTAACTTGGACTTGCAGTTTAGCAAAACTACTCGAGCAGATACTGTGCCAAGTGATTACCTTCTTTGTCCCTTCCTCCTTGAGGCTAATAACATCCAAATCAAAATCTTTTCTCAAGCCATCCGTTTTATTGAAAGTGACGCGCCCAGTCAGACCATCCAACTGTGCCTAGGAGTAAACACAATAGAGCGTGACTTCTAAGCAATTTCTAATTATAAGACCATCAAAAGCTCTTGAAAGGATACAATTCTGCTTTATCATGCTGTTACGAATGATTTCATCGATGTTGGTCTGTCAGTAAAAACAAAAGACATTTCACCATTTTATTAATGTACATTTTTGTGAATTTGTTCACTTCCACCCATTCCACCAGGGGAAGTCTTCCCATGCTTAGGGTAGACACCCCCATAACACACAGACAGGTTTCAGGTCTGTCAGTTACCCTCAAGCTGGTTTAGCCCAGTTTTATCAGGGTATGGCCGCTGAGCATGCTTCAACTTCTTGGAGCCCCAAGTGAGAACTGAGTGCCAGGTAGACACCAAAGGTGGATGAGCAGCCCTGAAAAGGGTTCAACAAGCCCTCACACCAGAGGTGCTAGTCCTCCTTGAACACCCCACACACCCCTGGCCTGCTGGTGCAGATAGACTCTCCAGGTGTCACAGGCATACAACAATGGGGTCAACACAATGGCTCTGTAGACTTTCAGGTTGGTAGGCAGCCCAGTGCCTCTTCTCTCACACATCTTCTTTCAGAGCCTCTCAAATACTGAGCTAGTTGTTTCAATGAGTGTGTCATCCTCGTCATCTGTGTGGTCATCCCTTGAAAGTACACTGCCAAGGTAAGTGAATGTAGCCATAGCATTCAGAATTTCTCCATTTGCTATAACTGATGGCTCTACGTATGAAAGGTGTGGTGCTGATTGGTGACGAGCCTCTGTTTTCTTGGTGTTAACTGTCAGGCCAAAAGTAGCAGGAGCAGCAGAGAACAGATCCGTACTCTGTTGCATCTCAGCCTCAGAGGTTGCATTGAGTGCACAAATATCTGTGAACAAAAAGCCACGCACCAAATCTCCCTCCACTTTAGTGCTTGCTCCCATAAACAGCCCTGCTTTGCTCCACTGGTGACTGGTAAAGAGGACGAGTATCATCCATTATCCAGAACCTGTGCAAGCATGGCATCATGAAACTGGCATACAATACTGATGGGCTTCTCTGTTCTGCTCCTGGCATTTCTTGAGCTGGGCAGCAAACACCACGTCAACCATTCCTTGGCCCTTTCTGAAGCCACACTGGCTCTCAAGTAGAAGATCATCTTCCAGATGAAGGATTAGCCTATTAATATTGAGGAGGACTCTTGCCAACAATGAGTAAGAGAGAGACCCCTCTGTGATTGTCACAGGACAGTCTATTTCCTTTACCTTTAAAGAGATAGCTAATGGAAGCATCCTTGAACTCATGGGGGATAACTTCCTCTGGTCACATAACCCAGAAGATTTCATTCAGCTTCTGCATGAGCAGTGGACCCTTTGCCTTTTAAATCTTAGCTGGAATAGAATCAGCACAATCTGGTACTGGCTAAGAAATAGAGTGGTAGATCAGTGAAATACATTAGGTATAAATTATATTATAATAAATGACCACAGAAGACTAGAATATGATAAACCCAAAGATCCAAGCTTTTGAAACAACAACTCATCATTTGACAAAAACTGATGGAAAAACTAGAAAACAATGCAGCAGAAACAAGGTACAAACCAACATCTCACACCACATACCAAGATAAGGTCAAAATGGGTACATGATTTATGCACCAAGGGTAATATCATAAGCAAATTAAGAGAGCATGAAATAGTTTATCTGCCAGATTTATGAATAAGGGAAGAATTTAGGACCAAAGAAGATATAGGGGAGCATTACAAAATATAAAAGAGATCATTTTTGATTATGTAAAATTGGAAAATTTTTGCACAAACAAAACCAGCGTGACCTTGTGTTTGTCCTTTGTTTTCAGAGAGGAACTTGGCATTAGGGAAATGATGACATGACTTGCAGTTGACTTTGATTTGAGTGAGGGAGGGCTGGGCAAGATCACCAGCCTCACTTTCTCCTCCAGAGCCATCTGGATTCAATGACCTGATAGTCATCAGGATGACTGGAGATGACCCAAGATGCAATGGGAGACCCTGGCCCTTTTAGGCTAAGGCCTTTTCAAGTTCTCACTTAGAGTGAAGTAACGCCTATTCAGCAAACAGGTCTCTTTAAAAAGTGAGTCAAAGGATAGCCCCTTTAATTAGAAAAGGAAAAAGAGAAAAGAAAAACTCAAGCTGGGAGAGGAAGATCCTCAGGCTTGCTGTTCCAAAGAGAAACTATTACCAAAATTATAAGGAAAGCAGAAAACTAGGGAAAAATTTTTACAAGAATTATCTCTGATAAAGTCCTCATTTCTCAAACATATGGAGAAGTGAGTCAGATTTATAAAAATACAAGTCATGCCTCAACTGATAAATGGTTAAAGGATACTGACAGTTTTCAGACAAAGAAATCAAAGATATCTATAGTCATATTAAAAAAATGCTCTAAATCATTATTCATCAGAGAAATGTGAATTAAAATAACTCTGAGCTACCACCTCTCACCTATTAGAGTGGCTAATATGACAAAAAGGAAGGTGTTAGATGTTGGAAGTAATGTGCTGTTGGTGGAGTTGTGAACTGATCTAATCATTCTGGAGAGCAATTTGGAACTCTGTCCAAAGGGATATAGAACTATATATACCCTTTGATCCAGCTATGCTACTGCTAGGTCTTTATCCTAAAGACGTCCAAAAAAGGCAAAAAAGATCTTTTTGTACAAAAATATTTATAGCAGCTATTTTCGTGGTGGCTAAGAAGTGGAAATCAAAGGGATGCCCATTAATTGGGGAATAGCTAAACAAGCTGTGGTTTATGATTGTAGTGGAATATTATTGTACTATAAGAAATGACAAGTGGGATGATTTCAGAAAAACCTGGAAAGATTTACATGAACAGATGCATAGTAAAGTGAACAGAACCAGGAGAACACTGAACACAGTAAAAGCAATATTGTGCAGTGAAAAACTGTGAATGATTTAGCTATTCTGAGCAACACAATAATCTGAGACAATCGCAAAAGACTAATGATGAAGTATACTATCAAACTCCAGAAAAAGAACTAGTATTGATTGAATACAGACTGAAGCATGCTATTTTTCACTTTCTTTCCTTTATTTTTTCTCTTATTCAAGTTATCTTGTACAAAATGACTAATTAAGAAATATTTTACACAATTGCATATGTGTAATCTATATCTGATTGCTTAGCATCTCAAGGGAAGGAGGAGAAGGAGAGAGGGATAGAATTTGGAACTCAAAACTTTAAATAAAAATGTTTTTATTAATTGATTTGTTTATTTACTTTTAGTTTACAAGATCCAGTTGCACAATCCCTTGAGTTTCAAATTTTCTCCCCTCCCTCTCCCTGTCTTCCTCCCCCGGCAGCATGCAATCAGGTACAGGATCTGCAAATCCTTTCACACTAGACATTAGTCTGATTGTATAGAAAGGTTGTAACCGATGGAGCGAACAATGGGAAAGAGGAAAGAAAACCAAACATGGA
Organism: Pseudochirops corinnae; assembly: GCA_028646515.1. Lineage (NCBI taxonomy): Eukaryota > Metazoa > Chordata > Mammalia > Diprotodontia > Pseudocheiridae > Pseudochirops > Pseudochirops corinnae. The sequence continues at coordinate 1,338,675 of CM053591.1, read as the reverse complement.
AAAGAGTTAGAGCAGGTAGATTGCTTCAGTCTCCATTTAATGTTTTTAAAAATTGGAAAAAATAAACTGCTCTGCTACTCCAGAAAGCATGGGGTTGGGGCTGGGAAGACATCAGCAGAACCAACGCAAAAGCAAGGCTTGACCTCGTTCAGCGTTTCACGCTCACACCTGTGCACAGGTACAGAGATTTGGGGAAACAAACAACGCTTTCTCATCTGTTTTCGGGGGGGACTAGCTTGGTATTTATAATTAATTTTACAGCATCTGGCTTTGATCGTTTTGCACCCCCTCGGGGACTTTGTTTTGCCTTTCTTTGCATCCCCAGCACTCAGCACAATGCCTGGCACGTGGTAGGGGCTTGAGACAAGCTTACTGACTGACAACCAATAAAAAATGACTGCTTAGTAAGCAGAAAATCTAGATTTAATAAAGTGATAACGAAAATATGAATAAATCGCAGTAAAGGAAATGTCATTAAATATTAGTGCACAATAAGAAACGACAAAAATTGATTTTCAGAAACTCCTGGGTAGTGTGAAGTGACACGGAGTGGAGTGAGCAGAACCGAGAGAACCATTTACCCCCAAGACATTAACAGCATAAAGAAAAAGGGCTTTCAGATGCTTAACATCTTGAATTCAGGCCGTGACCAGCTCTGCTTCCAGAGTCCGGATGATAAAGCCCTTTGCCCGCCAACGATGGAGAAGCTGCAAGATCCCAAAAGAGACACAGCCGTTACGTGGATTTATTTGGTTTGAACGGGCTTATTTTTTAACAAGGGGTTCTTCTTTTTTTTTCTTGGTTTTTAATGGGAGGTGGGATGTAGGAAGGGACCTAGTAATCATGATACCAAAAAAAGAGGGGTGACTTCTTAAAATATACAGAAAAGAATACAAGGAATGCGCAAGGAAGTTACAAGAAGCATGGATGAGCATTTTAAAAATCACATGTAACATATATTTCACAGTTTAATGATAATATCCTCTTTTTGCATTCCATTGTGTATAAAATGCTTTTTTTTTTTTTTTTGCTGTTTAACTTCAGGATTTTGTCCCCCTCCCCACTCCAAATTCCCAAACACATAATGGAAAGAACATTAAATTTTTGTTCTAAGCAAGAGCATGCTAATAAACGTGTCACAACTGCCTCAGGGCCGGGTGGGGATGGAGGAGTGTACTGGACATAAAAGGAATCTGGATTATTCATATTTTCTTTATCACTTTATTAAATCTAGACAAGCAGCAAAATTATAAATCAGGTCCTGATTTAATTGGCTCTTGCGAGTCTGTTCCAGCTGGTTCAAGGACACCTCTGGTTTTAAGACTCATCCAAATACTGATTAACTAAACTTGAGCCACAGAATTACATAATCTTTAGAGTTCTCAGTTTTTGCATCTGTAAAATGGGATTAAAGTGAATTGAGCTTTAAAGGTGTCTCTCAGATCTATAATTTTATGAATATTTATTCTGTGTTATCAAACATTTGCATATTTGACATTGCATTAAGTGCTTCTATCAGGGATATATAAATATCAACATAATCCTTCAAGGAATTTACAATCTAGGTAAAAAAACAAAACTAACAAACATAGATCACAGAATTTTGGAGGTAGAAAGACCTTAAAGATTACCTAATGCCACCTCTTAATTTTAAAGTTGAGGAAAATATAAATGTAAAGTGGCAGAAGGAAAAGCACAGTTCAAATGTCCTGATTCCCAATATAAAGCTTTTCCCATTGTATATTTCATGGCTTCTCTCTCTCTCTCTCTCTCTGTCTCTCTCTCTTTTTCTTTCTCTCTCTGTCTCTCTCTCTGTCTTTCTCTCTCTGTCTCTCTTTGTCTCTCTCTCTCTCCCCCTCTCTCTCCTTCTCTCTCTCTCTCTCTCTCTCTCTCTCTCTCTCTCTCTCTCTCTTTCTCTGTCTGTCTCTCTTTGTCTCTCTCTTTGTCTCTCTCTGTCTCTGTCTCTGTCTCTCTCTCTCTTTCCCTGCCTGCCTCTCCTTCCCTCTCTCTCTCTTTTTCTTTCTCTCTCCCCCTCTCTCTTTCTCTCCCCCTCTCTCTCTCTTTCCCTCTCCTCTCTCTCTCTTTCTCTTTCTCTCTCTGTTTCTCTCTGTCTATCTGTCTCTGTCTCTGTCTCGGCTTCTCTTGAGATGCAATTGAACAATATGATATATAATTAAAATTCTATTTTATGACTATATTTGTGACAATGACTATAAATGCTGATGGTAACAAAAAGATCAGTGAGTGCTGACCTGGGCAAAGCTTCATGGGATTTTGTCTGGGTCTGAAGGATGAGTAGAATTTAGATAGTTTATAAAAAGATTACACAATTCTTATTGTAACTCACCTTTTGAGCTTTTTTTTTTTTTTGTACAGGCTTTAAATATTAAACTGTAAGTAAGGTCGTATTCCAAAGGCCAACCTCGATAAGCTTGGAGTTATCCAACTTGTTGGCCACTAGGGGATGATTTTTTTTTTTTTCTGGAATTCAAATAGCTACTAAAGCCTTAAGGAATCATGAGCTGCATCAGTGTAGAAGATACCAACACTATCAGAATCCATGATCCTTGAAGAGAAGTGGGTCTTCATGAATGGATTCTGAACAAGTCTGGTTGTTTCTATGCCTTTTCTTTTGCTGTTTTCATCGGAGAACATTGACAAATTTGATGAGTATAAATTCATTTCTCTGCTGTTTTATCTACTTTCCTTCTTTTATTATGAATGTAACATACACTTTTCTTTTGGGGTATCACTTTTCCCCAAGCATCTTGCCCCTTGGTTGTTTTGCCCCCTTCAGTATCTCCTACCACAGTACAAAGTGACAGGAAAAGAAGGCCCTTTTGCCCTGAGGAGCTAAGGGAAGACTCAAAGTACATGTAACCTGTGGATGCCAAACCGACCCTCAGTCTCCCCATTTATCTCATCTGCAATCACTTTGACAGAGGAGGTGACAACCTAGCTACTACTGATATATTTCTCATGAACACATCAACCATTAATATTCAGCTAATCTTAACAAAAATATTTCTTCAAAATGCAAAGCAAAAACACAGCATTTACATTATGCTGCACACATATGCCCCAATTACATTCTTCTGTTAGTGAACAGTGTCCATGCAAAGATGGAGCACATGCTTATATTTTCAGGGTGTATGTATAAGGGATAAATAAAGAATGCCACATGTGACGTGTAGATTGGACATCTCAGTTCTGAAACTGTAGACTTCAGTGTCTTCTCTCTTCCAGGAACTGTCCATAGAAATTTCTTGATAAAGTAGCTCTTGTGCTGAACGGATGCTTCCTTGGTTAAACTAAGCCAATCCAGGGTTTGCTTGAGTAACAGTCCACTAAGAGCAATATCTCAGCCAGACGAATCTATCTTCTGTGTGACTCCTCTGACTGACCACTTCTGAGCTGGTTCTCAGTTAAGCTGAACTTTTTGACAGGAACTGTAGCTTACGTATCACTTCTGTGTTCACACTTGGCTGAAGACTTGGGCTGAAGTAGCATTATTCCCTTTTAGGAAGGAAGACGTACTGATCTTCATCCTAAGTTGGGTGATAGCCCTTCTAGTGTTGCTTTTTCACAGGACTTTGCTCCTCTACTTCTTAGCAACCAGTGGCAGTGCAGAGGAAGTATCTTCTGTCTTCTGATTTCATTAGCAAACTCATATTAGCGAGCAGAGCATCTTCTCTCTTGTCTTTATTCTTCTTGGTAGCGCAGATGTTAGATGACGCTCCATACCATCACAAGTAGCAGTGCAAAGAGAGAATTATAGTCTCTTTTTTTATAGAGTTACGGATTCTGGTTTTTCATCTTTTCTCTATAACCTATCTTGATTCAGAATCTGGGCCCTCCCTGCAAAAGACCTCACTGTAGCTCCTGACTAGTAAGTAACCAAACTCTGACCTTCTATCTTTAGTCTGATAAATAACACTTGTCCCACAGTCGGAATCGTTCTCGTTTCCGTACTTTCTCAGTTAGTAATCCAAAAATTGCTCCCATACTTCAGTTCTTTAGTGATGGAAAAATACTCCAATTCTTGGGAGAACGGAAGAGTTAGAGCAACTTTTGGATTACTAACTGAGGAATTATCGAAACGAGAACCGTTCTGACTTTTCCGATTGGGACAAATGTTACTTACCTGTTCTCTATTTATCCAGTGTCCTACAGCTTGTCACATTGTTACCACACACTGTGTCAAATTTAAGTCAATAACTACATCTCTTAGAACTCTGAGGAAGATCCATGCCTTGAACAAGTGAACTTGTCAAGAAAGTTTAATTTAATTCAGTAACTGATTTTCTCAGAAGCATACGAGTACTTTAGACAAGTGATATCCTTCTTATACGTGGAAAAACTCCCTAGATATTTCTAGGCAGAGAAGTTCCGAAAATATAGAGATTTCTGGATTGTTCACCTTGCCCTTAAACCTAGACTTCAATTAGGTCTGACTGGATCACCAGAAATTTCCATCTCACAACAAAAATTAGGTTGGAGTCAGAGTGGCCTTGACGATCTGGATGAAGGGTTAGAGAGCCTAGTGAAGATCAGATTGATTTATAAATTATCCGGAATTTTAGATTGGCCCTGTAGAAGGGAGAGTGAGATCATCTGCATAGGAGTTGCTCCAGAAACAAATTCTGAGGAGTAGTTCTAAAGAGGTTCTAAAACAACCTGTCCATTTGGGAGTTTTCCTGTGTTCTTTATGTTCTTTAGACACAACTTACAGGGTATCTGTGAAGATCATTATAGCTATTATGTTATTACAATGGTGCATCCCACTCCATGAATCAACAAACACATGGAATAGGAATCCCATGCGATTTATGTGTACCGTGCAGGACACAGTATAACCCATGTATTATCCACTACCCACTGACCTCTTCTTGACTAGACAGGTTTGAAGTCAATGACAATGATTGTGATCTTTCTGCATCTAAAATGAAGCAAGGTAGTGGTAAGGAGGAACAGAGAGAAGGCTCACTGGAAAATTATTGACTGCTTGTTTGAACATGTTTCAATAAATTACTACAACTGAACGTTACTCAGACTAACTCATTTCTGTCATATGAGGGTTTTCCTTTATAGACAACATGGAGATTCACAGTGGAGTAGAGGCTTTGAATTTATGCAGCACAAAGTGAAGGAAAGAATGAAGGAATGAGAAGGCAGCAGGAATTACCTCTTTGATCAGATTAATAAATCTGTGTCCAAAGCGCCATGGCTTATGTCGATGACACTGCAGGGAGCTGATAGTCATCTGAGAAGCTTGGTGAGAGGCAAGAGCAACCACATACACTGCATCATACATCAAGGCAGCTTCAGTCTGCAGGGAGAAAACATGGGCCTTCATTCCCACATTCGCCTCTCCCAGTTCTCCTTGTTTCCCCAGCCCTTTGGTTTTGGAAGGCTTTTATAACCTTATTCTGGTAATACTGATTTCCACTCGAGTTTATTTTTTATGTTTTTGTGTGTCTGTCCAACCACAGTGCATAATCTACTACTCCAGTAAGTATTTGCTTAATAAATGCTTGTTGATTGACTTATTCCATAGTCCTACTCTGATATCACAACGTAGTGGTGTTGGGGACTATGGATTCCTAAAGGCTATTCCAGAAAAGCACAAATTCTGGCAAGTTCTATCCAGCTGGAAAGAAAGGAATCCTATACTGACCAAGTCTGCTGTTTGAGGACTAACCTAGTAAAATGCAGTGTGGAAAATTTCATTGCCAATAGGGGAGGAGTTCTTTGGCTATGGAAACCCATGAAACAAATAAAGAATAAAAGCTTAGCTTCCAACTCTGTGTGATCTTCTGTGTTCTTTAGGATGATGATACAGGGTCAGAGAATAGTAGCAGAATCCAAAGAATCACATGGGCTAGATCATCCATTAAAATTTTGATATTCTAAATAAGAACCTCTGTGCACTGACTACTCAATTGTCCTCCTATCTGACAAACCGGACTATATCAATATCGATATTCTCACGATAAAGGATGTTGTCATTATATGGCTGGAAGACTTACAGTTTCTTCTTAGAGACAAATAAGTAGTTGATTTGCTATATAGTTGGCTCAAAGGCAATAAGGAACATCACTGATGGGAAAATTGGTTACTTCATTTTGTAGTTCAAATAAAAAGGCTACCATATTGTTGCAGCTCATGCACCAACATGTATTGTGGAGGAAAAAAATGATCCTCAAACAATATATTTTGATAATTATTTCAATACCAAGATGGACAACAAGAGAAGATTAGTCAATCAACAAGAATTTACTATGCGCCAAACTATAAACTACAAACTATAAACTCTACTGGGCATTGGTGTTATAAGGACAAATATGAAACAGGCTGTAAGCATAGGGAGCTTGATTTCTGACTTTCCACATAGCAGAAGAAAAAGTTTGAATACTGAGCTGAAGTTTTATAAACAAAGGACCTGCCTAATGTTAAAAGTATTTGTAGAACACTTAAAATATATCCCAGTCATAGGAAACAACCATTAAAAATGAATGCTAAAAATTGTATTTACATGTAGTTGGAAAAAATAAAATAAAATAATATTCAAAATGGGGGGAAAATGAGTTCATGGGGATAAAGGAGGTGCAAAATTATCTCCTTGGGGTCTCTATTCAAAGGGAATATCGAGAACAGAGCTTCTGTCTAGACCACGTGCAATCAGGTCTAGCAGCATCACGACCAGAGTTCTGGATGTATAAAATTACACACACACACACACATACACACACACACACTCTCTATCTCATCCTCTGCCTTCTTTTTTTTCCTTTTGCATTCAATCCTTCCTAACATCATGGTCTTTTAAATATAAAAATAATTTTTAACATTCATTTTTTTAAAGTAAAATTCTGAATTCCCAATTTTCTCTCTCCCCTTTTCACTCCTTAAGACGGCAAGGAATTTGAAATACATTACATATGTGCAATCATATAAAACATATTTCTGTAACATATTAGTTATGTTGCAAAAGAACAAACAGAACAGAAGAGAAAAACACCAAAAAATAAAGTGAAAATAGTATGCTTCGATCTACATTCAGACTTCATGAGTCCCTTCTCTGGATGTGGATATGAGCTCCTGTTTAATATAGTAAGTCATGTTTTCCTCCAACTTTGATGTCTTTCCAGTATTGGCCTAGTAGCAATGTATGGCTGGGCAAAAGAGTATGTGTAATTGAGAGACTTTTAAGGCGTCGTTCTAGATTGCTTTCCAAAACGTCTAGATCAGTTCACAGCTGCCCTTTCAAAAATGGTTGTTTTCTTTTTTTGTTACTTTTGTAAATTATAGGTTTGAGGTAGAATTTCAGAGTTGTTTTAATTTGCATTTTTTAAATGATTTGTGGTTTTGATGATGTTCCTATCACTTTGCTAATAGGTTGGATTTCTTCTCTTGCAATCTTCCTGCTCATATTTATCTATTGAGAAATGGGTCTCATTCTTATAAATTTGAATTAATGCCTTATATATCTTAGAAGTGAGACCTTTATGAGAAAAACTTGCTGAAGAGGTTTTTTTCAATTACTTGTTTTCCTTCTAAGTTCATTGATTTTGTTTTTGAAAAATCTTTTACGTTTTACATAAATTGTCCATTTGATCTTCTGTGATCACCCCTAACTCTCTTTTGGTCATAATGTCATACCCTGCCTGTAGATTTGAAAGGTGATTTCTTCCTTGTCCCTCATAAGTTGCTTAGGATATCACTTTCTAAGTAAAAATCATGTATTCAACTTACAGGTTACAGATGTTGGTATATGCCCTAAAGTTCATTAGACTAATTTCCCGTTTTCCCAACGGTGTTTCTTGCATAGTGGAAAAGTTTGATTTTATTGAACATTGGAGAATACCATGTCTTTTTTTTAAACATCATGTATATAATCTGTTCTACTGACTGACACCTCTGTTTTTAATTGGTGTCAAATGGTTTTGACGATTATTATTACATTATATACAAACGATATTATAACACAATTTGAGGTTTGGCGCTGCTAGGCTTCTTTCTTTCCTGCTTGTTTTTTCATTAGTTCCCCCTGTGTTCTTAATCTTTTAATCATCCAGATAACTTACATTTTTGCTTTTCTTTCTCTATATAGTAATACTTTATTACTTTGACTAATATGGCATACAATGAATAATATGATTTAGGTAATATTGCAGTTACTTAGATGTCTACACAATGTTTTGTATTGGCATTCATCTAGTTCCTGGGGTGATCTTGGTATCATCGAATTATTTTGAATAGATTTTCTCCATCTCTTCATGCTGAGTTTTGTTGGTAATGTACAGAAATGCTGATGATTTACTAATCTCTCATTAAACTATTAGTTTATAGTAAATATGAGAGAAGAAAGTTATGAAAATTAGAGTAAGACATATATTTTATGAATATTACTCTTATTTCAAATGAGCTAATTTTATATTCTGCAATTTTGCTGGATTTTGTTTCAGTTTATTAGTTAACTCCTTAAGAGTTCTCTAAATAGACTGTCATATCATCGGCAAAAAAGCAGTACAGTGGACTATTTGGGGCGGCTAGGTGGCACAGTAAGGAGAGCACTGGCCCTGGAGTCAAGAGGACCTGAGTTCAAATCCAGCCTCAGACACTTAACAGAAAAACTAGCCATGTGATCTTGGGCAAGTCACGTAACCCCAACTGCCCTGCCTTCCTCCTTCCAAAAAGCAAGCAAACAAATAAACAAAAAACCAACAGCACAATAGTTTAGTTTCTTCTCTGCCTGTGTTTATTCTTTTGATGACTTTTTGTTTGTTTGTTTTTATTGCTATAGGTACCATTTCTAGCTCCATGTTAAATAGTAGTGACTATAGACATCCATGATTTACCACTGATCTGTTTGGAAAGGTCTCTAACCTTTCTCCATTTTGTAAAATATTTGCTTTTGGTTTTAGACAAATTCTACTCACATGTACTTTCTAATTTTTATTAACATAAATAAATATTGGATTTTATCCAAAGCTTTTTTGGGGGTATCTAGTGATATCATCATGTGGGATTTAAACATTATCTTTAATTTTTTTTAATGTGACCTATTTTATTTGTTTAAAGTATAAATCTAACAAAGTTACATTACATATTTAAAAAAATATGTTCTAGCCTATTTGATAATATTTTATTTAAATTATTTTAATCAAATTCATTAAAGATGCTAGTTTATAGTTTCCTTTCTTTCCTTTCTTTCTCACTTGTTTAGGTATCAAGACCATATATGTATCAATGAAAGACTTTAGAAGGGAGGATCCTGGGAACATGGCAGAATAGGACAAAAAATACTGGGTTCTCCAAATTTCTTCCACAAACAGGATAAAATATGGCCTTAAAATGAACTTTTAGCTATAGAAATAATTAAAAGTTGGGTTAAAGTAGTTGTCCTCCTGAAACAACTTGGGAAGACCTCAGGAAATACCTGACCTCTGGGGTAAAGGTTTGCCCTAACTGAAGTGCAGACACTTCCAGACAGACCCCCCTGCATCAGCAATCAACAAACCGTAGGGACAACAGGGTCTGGTTTCAGGAACTTCCACCTCAAGTCCGATATGGGGGTTGGTAGGGGAGGGGGAGATTGAAAAGCCTTCTCCTGTTGCCAGATACCAGACCCAGTCCCAAGCCACAGCTGTGGGCAAGGAGAAGCAAGCTCCCACCACTTGAGTGTGGTAGCAGAGGGGCAGAGACCCTGCTGACTGCAGGCATGTACAGGAGAGCAGAGTACCTGATACTGGTTCTCAGGTAGAAGGGAGAAGTCTGCAGGCAAGGTAGAGACCTCAGGGAGCAAAAGCATTTGTAGTGACAGTGTGGCTGGGGGTCCTAGCTGTGGCTCAGGGGTGCAGAGGAGTGGCTGAAATCAGGCCCACAGACAGAACTCAGAAAACAATAGTACAGAAACACTAGAAGCCCGATGCATCATCTCCCACACTTCAAGATGAGAACCTGACAATAATAATAAGCTGCTAAAAATTAAGTAAGCAAAAGAGAAAGAACCCTCACCATAGAAAGCTACTATGGAGATAGAGAAGATCTGGGTTCATACCCAGAAGAAGGTAATGAAGTTTAAAAAGTCGCTCTTCCTTCTAAGAAAAATGTCAAATGGTCACAAGTACAAAAAAGAATTCTTGGGAGAGCTCAAAAAGGACTTTAAAAATCTAATTTAAAAGGCTGAGGAAAAATTAAGGGGAAAAAATAAAGAAAAATATGAAAAGAAAGTCAACCAATTGGAAAAATAGATCCAAAAATTTAAGGAAGAAAAATAACCCCTTAAAAACTAGAATTGGGCAAGGGGAAGCTAACAATGTTATAAAACACCAAGATATAATAAAATAAAATCAAAAGAATGAAAAAATAGAAGATGTGAAACTCATTTGAAAAACAACGGATCTGGGGAACAGATTGAGGAGAGAAAATATAAAAATTGTCAGATTGCCTGAAACTTATTATTTAAAAAGAGTCTAGATATGATATTACAAGAAATCAGTAAGAAAAATTGCCCTAAAGTTCCAGAATGAGAGGGTAAAATGAAAATAGAAAAAAAATCCATCAATCACCACCTGAAAGATATCCCAAGATGAAAACTCACAGGAATATCATAGCCAAGTTTTGAAGCTACTAGGTTAAGGAAAAATAATACATGCAACAAGAAGAAAAAAATCTTTAAAATGGGGAGTACAGTTATGATAACACAAGATCTAGAAGCTTCTATATTAAAAGACCAAAGATCTTGGAACATTATATTACAAAGAGCAAAGGAGTTGAGTTTGCAACAAAAATAACTTATCCAGCACAGCTGAGTATAATCCTGAGGGGGGGGGGGGGGCGGCGAATAAACATTGAATCAATTGAAAGACTTTCAGGTTATTTGTGACAAAAAGACCAGAACTCAATGGAAAATTTGATATTAAAATCTAGGAGGAACATAAGGTAAACATTAAAGACCAATTATAAGTAATTCAATAGGTTCAGACTGTTTACTTATATGGAAAAATATTATCTGCATTCTTAAAAATGTTATTATTACTTGGGTAGTTTGAAAAAGCACACATGGATAGAAGGGTTGGAGTTGAGCTAAGTATGGTGGGATAATTCTTTAAAAATAAAATTGGACAGGGAGAAATAAAATGGAGCAATTATCTCATACAAATGAGGTGTAAATGGAAGAACTGTTACAGTGGAAGAAGGTGGGGGTGAAGGGCTGATAATGCTGGAACCTTATTCTCATCATAACTAGGTTAAAGGGGGAATGACATATACATCTAGAAGGGTATAAAAGGTCTTCTAAATTTGGAAGTTGAGGGGATAGGACAATGGACGGACTTTTAGAAAGGGTATATGGCAAGAAGTAGGAGGATGGGGAGAAGATAAGGGAGGGATTCTTAGAGGGGTGAGTAGATTAGAGAACAGGAGAGTAAGGGGAGAGGATAAGGGAGGGCTTCTTTTAAAAGGTTCAAATTAGGGAGGTAGTGGTTAGAAGTAAATTAGATGTGTGAGGAGGTATAAGATAAAAAGAGGTGAGAAGGACAATAGAGAGGAAAAATAGGATGGAGGGATTATAGCTAGTAATTATGACTTTGAATGTGAGTGGAATGAATTTGCCCCTAAATTGGAAATGGATAGCAGAATGGATTAAAAAACAGAATCTGACAATATGTTGTTTACCAGAAACATGTTTAGAAATGAGAGATTTACAGAGTTCAACTAAAGAGCTGGAGTAGAATTTAGTATGCTTCTGCTTAGGTAAAAAAAGAAAGAAAGAAAAGAAAGAAAAAGCAGGAGTAGCAATCACGATCTCAAAGTTAAAGCCAAAATAGATTTAATTAAAAGAGATAAACAAGGAAACTACATGATAAAAAGTGCCATAAAAAATGAAGCAATATCAATACTAAGCCTATATTCACCAAATACTACAGTATCTAAATTTTTAAGTGAAAATTTAAATGAATTACAGATGGAAAGAGATAGTAATACTTACTATTGGAGTATAATCATTATATAAAGTATAGCTTTAACCTTCTCTCAGAAGTAGATAAATCTAACTAAAAATAAATAAAAAAAGAAGTCAAGGAGATGAATAGAATCTTAGATAAACTAGATAAGATAGCTATCTGGAGAAAATTGAATGGGAATAGAAAGGAATATATGTTTTTCTCAGCTGTACATGATTCCCTTACAAAAACTGACATATATTGGACCATAAAAACTTTATAGTTAAATGCCAAAAAGCAGAAATATTAAATGCATCCTTTTTAGATTACAATGCAGTAAAATATTGAAAAAGGACCATGTAAACTTGTTTCCATCTGTAAAAACAAACACACAACTAACTGAAGACTCAGCAACCTAATCTTAAAAAATGACTAGATTAAAAAACAAATTACAGAAACAATCAATTTCATCAAAAATGAGATAACATATCACAACCTATGGGATGCAACATTTCTCCTATTATTTAGATCAGTCTTTGTGTGAAGCTTTTTAAATTACATATATCGGTTTTTATGAAAACAATTTGTAAGGAGACTCCTTAATCTATACATGATCATGTGTCTATAGATACAAAGCTTTATTGGTATCCCTACATGTTCCATGTTATTAGTTATAAAGCAAAAGAGGGAAAACTGTATTAATAGCTGTTATCTGAAGATTGCTCTTTTTAAACTTTCTTTTAAATATGTCCTTGCTTTGATTCTTACTCCATCTTCACTTAGGCAACGCACTCTCGCTCTTGTAGTATTGACAGAAAGTTAAACAGAGAAATTTTAGCTTGATATAAATAATGACCTTTAAAGACAACTATTAAAAAGTACTCAAGTACCTTCCTTATTTTGTAACAAATGTGGGAAAATTCTTCTTCCTACATGCTTTAAGAAATAATATGGAATCTGTGAATGATACCCTTTTGCAAAAAAGGAAACCTCTGAATAAAACTTTTTGAAAAATGGTCTTTGAAAAAAAAATTTTTAAGTCAGCTATAGTACTTACCGTCATCATTCCATTCAGAAGACCCATGTCTGACTTGGGTAAAGCTTGCAATCTTTCCATTGACCACTTTTCAATAATGGATGAAACTTGAGGATTATCAACATTAAGTAGCCGAAACCCAGTCATATTTACTCCACTGTATCTGTAGACTTCCAGGTCTAGGGCAAAGAAATCCTGTAGTATTTGACAGGACAGATGACTGAGCACATGTACGGAGGATATTCTAATTAAATAGTATTAAACAGTAAAGATTTTTTACCTATTTTTTTTTGTAAAGGTAAATTTCTTATCCTTATTCTCATTACTTTGACAGATAAATTCCAGAGAAATAAGCAGGTTTGAATTATTTTTTTCCGATACTGTTACAATTATGACAAACATGGGGAATCTGTAAGCATCCAATATGCTCTGTAGACTGCACAAAGTAAATTCTAAAACTTTAACATGTAACTTCATATTATAAATTATACTTTAATAAATAAATATTATATTATAAATTTAATATATTATAATGCAGTTTATAAAATTTGTTATTTAGAGGCTCCATTCATACATTCATAGAATATTATAATCTGGAGTGTCCATTTTGTTGTTGTGCTGTCTTGTTTCAGGGCTCTATACACTGTGCCATCTAGCTACCCCAATACGATGCCTTGTACTCTTGTTGTTGAGTCACTTTCAGGTGTATTCAAATCATCATGACCCCATTTGAGGGATTTTCTTGGCAAAGATACTGGAGTGGTTTGTCATTTCCTTCTCCAGCTCATTTTACAGATGAGAGAACTAAGTCAAACAAGGTTAAGCAGCTTGCCCAGAGTCACACAGCTATTAAGAGTCTGAAGCAAGATTTGAACTCATGAAGATGAGTCTTCCTAATTCTAAGCTTGGTCCTCTTTCCACTGCACTACCTAGCTGCCTTGAAGTATCCATAGAGATCACCTGCTCCCCGTTCCTCATTTTAGACAGGAGCACACTGAAGCCTAGAAGTAGCAAGATCATTCAGCTAGAAGTAGTAGCATAGATCAAATTAGAACCTAAGTCTCCAGACTTAAAATGCAGTCCTCCTTGGGCAACATGTTGCTTTGTTAAGAAAACTATAGGATTTGCTATGCATGTAAATGACTGAAAAACAGATGAGTCCATAATTGATCATCAAAACACAAGATAATGTGAATCTTGTATGTTTAAACACTATGATATAGAATTAATTTATGAAGAATAACCTTAGCCTGTATACCCAAGATGAGAGTTTTTGCAAGGAATAAAAGTGTGAGGTTTATATAAGATACATACTACCAGAGTGTCTTTACTTCCCTCTCAAGCAGCTTGAAGAGAAAACTTATTCTAGATATACTTCAGTTTATGAAAATAAAAGGTTAGTATAAGCTGTAGGGGTTTTTGTAAAATGAGCAATTTTATAGTGTACTTTATTTATGACAATATAATAGCATGTATTTACATATAATTTGTTACAAGATACTATATTTCCATATACATGTGCATACATAATTTTTTAAATAGGCTGCTAGATCTTGAAGCAAGTTTAGAGATCGTCCAGCCCAACCATGTTTTTCAGATGAAGAAACTGAAGCTCGGAGAAATTACATGTCTTGCCACCGGATGAATAGACATGTTTACACGACTGTTAAAAAAGCCAGACCAAGAGTTGGACCCGGGTCCTCCACCTTCAAACCCAATCTCTGCCCTCACCATGGAGCTCCAAGCCCGGAGGCAAAGGACTTATCCTCATGACTTCAGATCTGACCTCAGACATGGTCTAGATGTATGACTTTGGACAAGTCACTTACCCATATCTGCCTCAGTTTGCTCATCTGTAAAATGAGCTAGAGAAGGAAATGGCAAAATACTTGAGACTCTTTGCCATGAAAACCCCAAATGGGGTCATGAAGAGCCTTAAGTGACTCTCATATCATACTATTCACTCATGTTTAGCTTGTAATCCTTGCTCCAAATAACATATACTTCCATTCTCACTAATTATACTCGTTAGTATAATTTAATAAAATTGAACTCCTGCTAACTTGTATAGCCATAAATAAGGATTTTATACTATACTAAAGTTTAAATCAGTGATTCTCAACCTGGGGGTCGAACGACCCTTTCACAGGGGTCACAGTGGTCGCCTAAAACCATCAGAAAACATATATTTCCAATGGTTTTAGGAAGCGAGACACGGCTCCTCTCTCCGTCTCCAGGTGGGTCCACCCACATGCAGATGTGCCCACATACGAGTATTAAAGGGTCAGGGCATTAGGAAGGTTGAGAACCACTGGTTTAAATAAATAAATAGTTATATTTAAAAATATATAACTGTGATGTCTTCTAGCTGGCGTCTAAAGATCCCCAATAATCAAGTGCCTGGAGATAATTCTCAGTTTTGACGGACGATTCCATTATCGTCGTTGCTATTTCATCCTTGTTGCTGTATCTTGTTCTCATCTTTTTTCATGATGTCCAGATAAATGGTCCAGGTAAAAGGTGCTATCCTGTTATTATTCTTTTATGTTTAATATTCTTTGAACATCTGCACAGATGGATAAAATTACTTCATGTATTTTGGGGGAAAAAACTCTTGGCATATAATCTTACCTTCTGAAGGTTCAAAGAAAGCTGGTTTTTAAAAACCAGCTCAAGTGACAAAGTGACATGTATCTCATCCTGCTCGAGAGTGGTCATTTCTTCTACTAGGTGTCAATGCTATTCATTTATAAAGGATAATGAGTTTGTGATAGAACTATCCTTCTGCTTGATTCTTTCTAGATATTTGGTAGCTGCTAATGTTTTGTGAGCAGCAATAATATGTTGCAGGTTGCATTGCCTACTCCCCATTAATCTGTAAGCCCAGCCTCCTTAAGGGGAAACCTGCCTGTGATTTCTGGTGATAATGACTTAAGTACTGCTTAATTTCTACCAACAATTGTGTATCAGCTGAACATGTGTTTGATGGGTTTCGATCTCATACTGTTTCCTGAGTTCATGCAGACATTACTGATGGAAGGTCATGTAACTGGATGCCAGCTCTTTCATAGGCTATATCTGGAGGTGTAATAATCTTGATTCTATCTGACTTAACTTCTTGAATAAATGATATCTGCTTGCTCTAAAAATATTTCTTTCCATTTTTAATCTGTTTATCACGTTTTCTGAGAAAGCACGCCAATCCACCTCCATTTCTGCAGCACATGAATTAATATCATGCCCCAGACGCTTGGAATGAGCAAGTCTGCATTATCATCTGGAAAAATGGGGATGATAATAGCACCTACCTAACAAGGTTGTTGTGAGGATTAACTAATGTAAAATGCCAACTTTGAAGAGCCATCTGAATGCTAGCTATTATTATCGTCATTATTTTTATGATACGTGTCTTGGGGTGATGGATCCTGTATTGCACTAATATTGTATAGGGTTTTGGTTATGATACTTTCCACAAATACTAGCCATGTGACCTTGGGCAAGTCACTTAACCCCAATTGCCCTGCCTTCCCACCTCAAAAAAGAAGAAAAAAAAGAGAAGATACTTTCCAAATTTGCTGTTGCCCGGTTTACTCTTCATTATTACTTTCACTTATTGATTCCATTTAACTTCTGTATTCAAGCTCAAAGTCTTCAATCTCTACCTCAGAGTACATTGAGCACTTTTTATTTGTCAAGTACCAATGATGTTTTAAAATCATTGGAGAAAGATGGAAGAGTTTAATGTAGAATTTTTGTGCAGTCATATATATCACATCGAAATGTGATCAATAATAATTTGTTGTGATCTTTAAGTTGGAAGCTGTACTCTATCCTATTTAAGAGATAAAATAATGGGTTTGAGAAGAAGCAGAATCATAGGAGGTTAAACTGTTATTTTATATAATTAATTCCATGTAGACTTCAAGTACTGTGGTGTCTTCAATCTCCTTGGTTGTATATTACATATTTGCAGTAAGGGACTAATCCTTGAGTGCAGAACTAAGTCAAAAACTTTCTGATAATCAATCAACACAGTATAAATATTGTGTTCTTAAGGATATCATGGATTTGTATTGTTGTATGGTGATTTGGCATCTGTTAGTTTATAATGGATATCAGATATCTGATGTATAATTCTAGTCACTTGATTGTGCTTTTATAAGTATCTGATAGATCCTTAATTTTGTCAAACTAAAATTTGCAGGTGTATAACCTATGGCTTAATTGTATAATCTCCATCAGTTAAATGTGTGTTGGCAATGACCTTGGAGATCCAATGACTATTCTTTCTGTGTCCTTTCTCTCAAAGGTGCGTAAGAAATAGGAAGCTTTGCTCTACCTTCTTGAGTCCTGGCTCTGACACAGCTCATTGCTTTCATAGAAATTCCTTAAGAAGTAATGCAGTGTTTCACACTTTTAAAAAGTTTATAGATCCCTCTCTTTCTATAAACAAATCTTACTGACTTGCCATTTTCTTTTTATTTTTTTATCACATTCAAGTTTACATGAAGTCACCCACTATGGATTTTTAGTTGTTGCATAACATGCTTGCATAGACAACATGCAGAAATAGGACATTTTCAGTCACATTTGATAAGTTCAATGGTGTATACCTGTGTCACTCTTTGCTTTCGCTCTAGGACGTGAGTTCTGCTTTTTCCAAAATTATTTGTGTAAGCTTTAAATCTGCTTGTTGTGTACTCTGACAAAATTGTGGGAAATGCTGATTATTCTGTAGCTCACTTGAGGTGTTGATTTTGTTTGGATACCTTCTATATTTATTGTAATTAATTTTACCTTGCCAAAAGCATATGTTTTGTCTGGCATTGCTTAAATGTTAATTGTTCTAAATGTTCCCAATAAACTTTGACTTCAGGATTCTATTCATTCTCTTAACTCAGTTTCCCCCCAATAACTTTATTCTTGCTGTGTTTTGCTAGAGAAAACCAAGTTATCTGTATTGCTTCCAACCATTAGTTCAATTTGACCTCTGGATTTAAGATCCAAATTTTTAGGGTTTGTTTTTTCATGGCGCATATTAACAATTCTATTTTTATCAAGTGTTGATTACGTGTTGATATCACTAGAGGAAGTTTCCATGAGATGAAGTCCTTTTATGTGGAGTCATAAAGCTTTATGCTATCTATGCATATTAAGTGATTGAAATGGTATGGTATGACTTTGGTATAACTCCCTCTTTAACTTGAAAGTTCTATTTAATGACAATGGAGTTAATACCAGGAAGAATCACGTCAATATCATCATCGTCATCACCATCATCATCATTATCTTGATCTAGGACTATGATTTCATCTTTTTTGAGAACTACTGGTGTGAGAACTCTCTCTCTTATAATGTGCATTAGTATCGCTTCTGGCAGTCAGAAATTACATAATTTGCTCATGGTCACACAGCTAGTATATGTCAGAAGGAAGACTTGAATCCAGATGGTCTGGACTTTAATACCTGTCCTCTGCTCACTATGTCTCATTTCATTCCTAAGTAAATAGAAAAATGAATACAGAGATAATTGTCTTAATATGCATATGATAGCAACTTTTAAAATATTTTAAAAACCAAAACAAAGCTATAGTCTATTCCAAAACAGGTATGAATTTTCAAATCTGTGTGAGTTATCGTCATATGGGGGGCATTCTTTGCTTTATGAAGAGAGAGAATTGATTGAATGAGTTATCAATAAAATAATGGCAACTTAATTTATGTTAAATTGAAAGACTAAAATCGTGCTCTTCCACAATTTAGCTTTTATATTATGGAGGCACATATGTACACAGCATGTATATGTGTGTGTGTATCCACACACATATATAATATGTATTTAATTATAGATGAACTATATTTTTCCTAATGAGGCAAAATTTTTGAAGGATAAAGCATCATCCAGTCTGAGGAGAACATTAGAACACTAACCTATGGCTACTCCATTATTCACTGACCACAAACTATAAAACAGCATTAGAGAAATGCAAAGTATATTGATCAATGTTCCAGTGTACAATGCTTATACTTTCACTGTTTCCTTTAATATAATTTTCTTTTTAATCCCTTTCCAGGACATACACAATGATATTAGATTTAACAAGTATTGTTCAGCACTAAAGGATTTAGAAGATTTGAAGGAAATTAAAGCAAATATTCTTTTTCAGTTCCTGCCCTTAATAATGACAAGATAACACTAAATTTACACAGAAGTTACCCTTCACGGATCTTTCTCTCGTATTATGAAATTCTTAATTTTCCTGAGACATTCTTACCAGTGTTGTGAAAAAGTAGTGATAATATTCAGTCATCATACCCATGAAAAGAATCTGTAAAACACAAAACAATGTCAACAAATTATTGAACGTGCTTGAAACTTTGTGCCTTGGTTTTACTTTAATTTCAATCATAACAAGTGGCAACCATGAAGGGATCTTGAGAGTGAGGCTATTCCTCAGAGCTACTCTGAGGAACAGCCTCTTAGGAGAAATCTTCTCTGGTGAAATTTTCACTGGTGAGATTTATCTACAGAGAACTGACTCATCCCTTGATCCCAGATCTTCTGATCCAAGGTTTTAGCTTAGGTTTTTAGCCAAATAAAAAGGTCCCAAGTTTGATCCAACAAAGAGACTTTCATTTTAAAACTGTACACATTAATTTTTATTACATGAATTAGGGAGTTTGTAATATGTGGTACTGTGTAATTTTTCAAGCATGTACTTTGGTGGAGAGCCTGGAAGGGTGGAGTTTTAAAACAACTCCCCCAGCTAGCAGGGACTTAACCCTCATAAATCTCTAGTGAGGAATAAGGAGGAAGACTTTGCCAGTAAATTATTTTATGCATCTATCTTGTCATTTTATTTCTATTTGTTGGTCAAACTAGTTTTTTTCCCCCCCTGGGGCCTTATTAAGTGAAGGAGAAAGAGTAAATACTTTCTTGAGAAAAAAGTCCTTCTCCACCTTCCAACTTCGGTCAGGTTGGAAGGCAGACAAAAGACACAGATAAGAAGGATTCTTTGTTCACTAATCTGCAGAGATTTTTTTTTTATTTGCTCATTTACTTTTTATTTACAAGATTCAGTTCCACAATCACTTGAGTTTCAGATTTTCTCCTCTCCCTTCCCCCCCCCCCCCATGGTGGCGTGCAATTGTGTATAGGATCTAATCTGCAGAGATTTATGGCATCATAAACTATTTATAGACGAATTTTGTGATGGAGATGTAATTTCCCTACTGTGAATTTTCAAAATGTGGTTTGTATGTTTTTATAAATGCTGAAATGTTTTAGCGAGTTTGGATGTTACACAGAACTGTGGATGTTACATGGAAACAACACTTAGATCTTTTATCACTCTGTTCCCAGAAAGTGAGAGATTTACCATTTTAGTGCAAGATAGAAGGTAATTTCACTGATAAGAGAAAAGGGAACCAAAGCTAATTTGAAAATAGCATCAGTGAAATTCCAAAAGAAAAAAAAAAACAGTTTTGCAGTTTAAATTTATCTGGTACTTAAGAACTGCCTATTATTAACTTTTTTTTCTGGTTCACAAAATAAAAGCTTGTGCATATAATTAGATACTTAGGAGTTTTACAAATTAAAGTTAAGTACAAATCAGTTGAGATAGAAATTTTTAGACTGGTGTTTGTTTTGAAATTAGAAATTTGGCTGTAAACTATATTGGACTCCCCATATTAAGTATAGATCATAATTGGAGTAGATTTGGATTGAATTGTCAAAGAGAAGATGAGGCTTCTACCAATTTTATGATAGAATTTTCATAATAGAAGCATAAAGCAGGATTTGGGATTAAATCCACTCAATCATGATTTCAGACAAAGGTAAAACTAAAATTGATTTAATTAAAAGAGATTAAATAGGGAAACTACATTGTGATAAAAGGTACCATAGATAATGAAGTAATATCAATACCAAACTTTATGCACCAAATGCTATAGCATCCAAATTTTTTAAGGAAAAGTTAAATGAATTATAGGTGGAAATGGATAGCAAAATAGTGGGAGACTTTAACCTTCCTATCTCAGAACTAGATAAATCCAACCAAAAATAAATAAGAAATCAAGGAGATGAATAAAATCTTAGAAAAAGATATGAAAGCTATCTGGAAAGAGTTGAATATACTTTTTTCTCAGCAGTACATGGTACCTAAAATCTTTATAGTTAAATGCAGAAATATTAAATGTAACCTCTTCCAGATCATAATGCAGTAAAAATTATTAAAAGACAATGGAAACAGATTAAAATTTAATTTGAGACTAAAAAAAACCCTAATCTTAAAGAATTTGTGAGTTAAAGAACAAGTCATAGAAACAATAAATGATTTTATTAAAGAGAATGATAATAGACAACATACCAAAACCTATGGGATGCAGCAAAAGCAGTAATCAGAGGAAAATTTATATCCCTAAATGCTTCTATCAATAAAATAAGAAAGAGAAGACCAATGAATTAGTTATGCAATGAAAAAAACTAGAAGAAGAACAACAGGAAATACTAAAAATTAAAGGTGAGATTTATAAAATCAAATATAAGAAAATAATTGAATTAATCAATAAAACTAAGAGTTGGCTTTATTTTTTAAAATGGATAAAATATTGGGTAATATGATCAAAAATGAAATGGGTGAATATACCCCTAATGAAGCCCAATTATATGTCAATAAATTTAACAATTTAAATGAAATGGCAGAAAACTTACAAAAATATGAACTGCCTAGATTAACACAAGAGAAAATAAAATATCTAAGTATGCCTATTTTAGAAAAAGAAACTGAGCAGGCCATAAAGGAACTTCCTAAGGAAAAAACCATCAGGATCAGATGGATTTGCAAGTGAATTCTGCCAAACATTTATAGAACAGCTAATTCCAATATTAAATAAATTGTTTGGAATAACATGCAATGAAGGAGTCTTACCAAACTCATTTTATGAAACAAATACGGTGCTGATATCTAAACCAGGCAGAGCAAAAATATAGAAAAAAATTATAGACCAATTTCACTAATGAATTTGGATGCAAAAATCTTAAACAAAATGCTAGGTAGGAGACCACAATAATATATCACAAAAATTATACATTCTGAACAATTGGGATTTATACCAGGAATGCAGGGATTGTTCAACATAAGGAAAACTGTTAAAATAATTAATTATATCAATAACAAAAGTAGCAAAATCATATGATTGTATCTATAGATGCAGACAAAAAGCTTTTGACAAAAAGTCATTCTTATACAAGAGTCATTCTTATTAAAAGTACTTGAAAACATAGGTGTAAGTGGATTTTTCCTTAAAATGATAAGAAGTAGCTACTTAAAATCATCTGCAGGTCTTATTTGTAACAGGGATAAGCTAGAAGTCTTCCCCTCCCTTTCCTTCCCTAAGATCAGGACTGAAAAAAAGGAAGCCCATTATCAATATTGTATTAGAAATGCCAAAAATAGCAATAAAAGAAGAAAAAGAAATGGAAGGAATTAGAATGGGCAATGAAGTAATAAAACTATCTCTTTTTAAAGACAACATGATGATATAGTTGAAAAATCTTGGAGATTAAACTAAAAAGCTAGATGAAGCAATCAATAATTTTAGCAAAGTAGCAGGATGTAAAATCTACAAAATCATCAACATTTTTATATATTACCAATGAAATCTTCCAAGAAGAGATAATAAGAGATATCCCTTTTAAAATAATGGTAGACAGAATAAAGTACCTGGAAATATATCTGCCAAGATAAGCCTAGAAACTACATGAACATAATTAGAGAACATTTTTATACCAATGAAGTCAGATTAAAATAATTAGGGAACTATTAATTGTTCATGCATGGGCAGAGCCAATATAGTAAAAATGGCCATTTTATCTAAATTTATCTACTTATTCCATGCCACCCCATTTAAATTACCAAAAAAAAAATATTTTATTGAGCTAGAAAAAACTGTATGGCTGAAAATAGGTATAGACCAATTTCTTACTCTGCATTACAAGACAAGGTCAAAATGGGTACATGACTTAGACATAAATGGTGAAACCATAAACAAATTAGGGATGTGTAGAGTAATTTACCTGTCAGATCTATGGAGAAGGGAAGAATTTGTAAACAAACAAGAGATAGCGAGCACTACAAGATATAAAATGAATATTTTTATTATGTATAATTAAAAATGTTTTGCAAAAACAAAACCAATGCAACCAAAATTAGAAAGAAATGAGAAAGCTAGTAAAAATTTTACTGCAGATGTCTCTCATAAATATGTCATTTCAATTGATCCATGCATTCTGGAGAGCAGTTTAGAACTATGCTCAAAAGTCTATAAAATTGTATTATACCCTTTTATCCAGCAATAGCACTACTAGATCTATATCTCAAAGACATGGAAAAAAAAAAAGAAAAGGACCTATTTGTACAAAAATATTAGTTGCAGCTATTTTTGTCATGGTTAAGAACTGGAAATAGAAGGAATGCCCATCAATTGAGGAATGACTAAATGAGCTGTGATATATATGACTGAAATGGAATATTATTGCACTATAAGAAATAATAAGCATGATGATTCAGAAAAACCTGGAAAGACTTACATGAACTGATACAAAGTGAAATGAACCAGAATCATGAGAACATTATACATAGTGTCAGGAATGTTGTTGATAAAGAACTGGATGATTTAGCTATTCTCAACAATACAGGAATCCAAAATAATTCCAAAGGACTAATAATTAAGCATACTATCTGTCTCCAGAGAAGGAAGTGATGTTGTTTGAATACAGACTGAAGCATACTATTTTTCACTTTCTTTCCTTCATTTTCTTTCTTTTATTCAAGTTTTCTTGTGCAAAATGACTAATAGGGAAATATTTTACATGATTGCTTATGTATAACCTATATCTGATTGCTTAATGTTTCAGGGAGGGAGGAGGGAAAGGAAGGATCAAATTTGGAACTCAAAACCTTAAATAAAAATGTTTTAAATTGTTTTTAATGTATAATTGGGGGAAAATAAAATATAAGAAATATAGCAGTAATTGACCAAAAAAAGGTCTCATTTCTCAGACATATAGAGAACTGAGTCAAATTTATAAGAACTCAATCATTCCCCATTTGATAAATGATCAAAAATATGAACAGGCAGTTTTCATTATAAACACTCCTTGACAAATGGGGAGGATTTATAAGTTTATAGTACAGAAGTGATTTATGTGATGATATATGATTATGAAAATGATGAAGTTATACCTGGAATAGTATATATTGAAGTTACATCTTGAGCCACCATAGTCTCAATAAGCTCCAGTCTTAAAAATTTAATTTTCCTTTATGGATTAGTATGCAATACCTTAACAGAGAGATATCTGTTAGTCTGAAAGCATGCTGTAGTTAGTGTTTTTCTGGATTTTTGTTGTGATGGTGTAATGGCAAGCAAGGAAGTACTTAGTTCCATGTTTCAACTATTTAATTATTTAGCACCTTGTTTTAGTTCAAGTTTCTTTTGAGTCTTGGCCTTGATTACAGCAAGTCTTTGTTAAGAAACAGGACTTATGAAACCCACAGTGGGAAGGACTTGCCAAAGACAGGAACAGGGAGGAGCTAATGACCATATATAAGGAGAATCCCAAGCAGGAAGAGAGTGGAACTGTTAGGAAGCATGGTTGTGGAGTCAGAACTTTGTCTGTCTGTGTTGATGTTACTTTGTCAGATCTGTCTGCTGATAGAGGACATTGCTGTTGTTACAGAAAGCCTGAAAGAGGACTTTCTTGTTGTCTGTTTACAGAAGTCCCAAAGGAAGGTTTTACTGACATTTTCAAAGGTCCTGGTACTTTACTGCTGATTTGTGTTGATTTCTCAGACAAACACCCTGTCTTCTGGTCTGTGTTGATTGCACAGGCAGAAAGTAAATTGATGATGGTGCCAGCACTGTGTATGAATGTTATTGTGGTTCTTTTAAGCTTTGTCTTCCCAGAAACAGGAACTGTGAAGGACTTGAGGTGGACTGGACACTGTGAGCTTCAATATAGAATGGGCACTAGATGAGTAACAGGATGAGGAGCTGGACGAGGAGCTAAGAGCTGCCTGCCTTGAATCCAGGTGACAGTTGGGTAGATCCAGGGAGCTGGACTCATGGAAGAAGAGCCATGGAATCTGGGAGCCAGCCTCTAGCCAAGATGGAAAGACCTCTCCTTGGGTATTTAATGCAAACTAAGAAGATAATGATTTACTGTGGCCTAGGGGTGGGAGAACTCTGTACTCTGTACCTTGTACCTCTTAAGGATGATTGAGTTAAGGATGATTGGAAACTAATCTTAAATCAAGAAGAAAGAAGACTTTTTGACTGAGAGATTAAGACAATGTGACCTAGAGGTGGAGAACTTTGACCTTTGTACTTTGTGTTCCTTTAGGAGGCTTGCTCCTTAAGGATGATTGAGTTAAGGACTTACTGAATGAAATCTTTTGTTTAAAACTATGTGACCACTTTGGTGAAAACTATGTGGCCATTTTAGTGATAAGTTGTTATGTCATAACATTGTGAATGCTGTACTTTGGTTTCTGTAAATGTTTTACTTTAATTTTACTGCTGAATAAATAGGGAGTTCACTATATTATGTGATCAGAACCTTAAAGCTTTTCACAGCAGCAATCCTCTGGAAAGCTGCTTGTGCTTGGCTTTACAGATGGTTGAGTCATTTCAGTAGTTTCTGACTCTCCATGACCCCATTTGGAGTATTCTTGGCAAAGATACTAGAGTTGTTTGCCACTTCCTTCTCCACCTCATTTTACAGATAAGGAAATGGAGGCAAACAGGCATAACTGACTTGCCAAGGGTCATGTAGCTTGTGTCTGTGGCTGTATTTGAACTCAGGTCCTCCTGACTCCAGAGCCAGTACACGATGCATAGCACCACTTAGATGCCTTTTATAACATTAGGAACTTGAAATATCCTTTCAGGATGATATGGAGAGGACATTCTCCTAAGAAGGGAGTTAAGACAAAAATGCAAATTTTTTCTAATTAGACAAATATGTAGAAGTTTTACATTTTAAAAAATTAAACAGTAGTAAACTTTGGGAATATAACAGGATCAGACAGTTTTCTCTACAATGTGTAATTGTATATAATTGGCTTCCAAATGTTTACAATGAGACATCCAAGCTCCAAGTATGTTTTAGTAATGTCTTCTACATTGGTTTAAGGATTCTACATAAAAAATTTTATTGGTAATTGTGAAGAGGATTAAATTATTTTCTTATTTTAAATATCTATCTGAAATTTTTAAGTGAACAAAAAACCCATTTTACAATTCAGTAACTCAGATTCTTTTTTATTCTTCCTTCAGGTTTTTAAAATTCTTTCTTCAGTTGGTAATATCTATATTAGATATAGAGTTTAGGTAGAAATAAAAACAGCAAGTGATATATAGAAAACTGAAATTCTTTGATGCTTCAGGCAAATTATGGGTTCCTAATTTGGTGTTCTTCATATAGCTCTTTTATTAATAATTAGAATCATAAGGTTTTCACCACATGAAATATTATTGGAAAAGCAAATTTAGACTGCTGTACTAAATTGTATTACTGGCAGATTTTAGTAGAATTAATTAGGAACTTCTATAAGTGACTTGGAAGTGAGAAGCAGATCTTGAAGGAGAAGCCCCTTGCAAGAGCTGCCCTAAGAATGAGACCTATTTCAGAATGTTCAAGAGAAGATGCTTCCAGGAACCAGATGACTACATGGGACATCTGGGATCCAAGACGAAATGTGCTGAGAAAATGGACATTGAGAGTTGGTTACTAGGACATGAGGAGACTTTATGTTATTTAATAGTGATGATCATTGCAGTATTATTTGGCTTTTTGTTTAGGGTTTTTATGTTTGCTGAGTTTTCTTGGTTACTTTGGTGACACAAATCTCTACTTTAAATTAGCCTATGGTTTTAGAAATTCTTACTTTGGCTTGTGATAAGATTAATCAGTCTTGTTCTTATGTTAACATTCAGGAGAAATTGTTATCAGTTATAACAAGTAACAGCACAAGACATAAACTACTTATTTCAGGTGACCTCTGGTGG
This sequence comes from Pseudochirops corinnae, assembly GCA_028646515.1. Taxonomy (NCBI): domain Eukaryota; kingdom Metazoa; phylum Chordata; class Mammalia; order Diprotodontia; family Pseudocheiridae; genus Pseudochirops; species Pseudochirops corinnae. The sequence continues at coordinate 1,311,615 of CM053591.1, read as the reverse complement.
ACTCCCTCTTTTAGATTCATTTGGCTTCAGGGAAATAGCCGCTCCAGTGCATCCTCCATTAAGTCACCAAAGTGATTTTTCTAAAGCCCCGTTCTGACCACATCACCTTCCTACTCATTAAACTCCAGTTGGCTCCCTATCACCTCGGATCAAATCAAACATCTTCTGGCATTTGAAGCCTTTCATAACTCGGCCTCCCTCCCTATCTTTCCAGTCTTCCTACTCTTTCCTCCCTGAAATACACTCTTTTATCCAGTGACACCAGTCTCCTTCCTTTCCCACAAACAAGATGCTCCACCTCTTGGTTCTGGGCATTTTCTCAGTCCTACCCTCAATGCCTGGGGTGCTCTCCTTCCCTGTCTCTGCCTACTGTCTTTCCTGGAACCCTTCAAGTCCCAACTAAAATCCCATTTTGCATAGGATGCCTTTGCCCAAAGTTCTTCATTCTAGGGACTTCCCTTGTTGTTTGTTTCCTGTTTCTCTTACTTTTTTTTAGCTTGTTTGTGTACATTTGTTTGCTGTGTCCTCCATTATGCTGTGAGCTCTTTGAGGGCAGAGAGAGTCATCTGCTTCTTTTTGTATGCTATTGCTTAGTGACAGTGCACATAGTAGGCACTTAATAAAGGCTTATTGACTGACTAGTATTTTTAATCTGTTATTAATAAATATATATATATGGTATGATCTTCAAACATGCAACAACAAAAAGACTTGAAAGCATAACTAACACATTAGACAGCACAATTGTGATTGAAAAAAGATACATAAAAGCAAATACAAAAAAATCTAATTCAGTGCATTTTAGATGGTCCAGGCATGCCCCTAATCCCATTACATTTATAGCAACACACACACATATTCAGGCCTCAGAGTGCTAAAGCCCAATTCATAACTTGATGGACGGTTATCAAAATTCATTAGAATGCCCTAGTCTAGCTAGTTTCCTGGGCTCTTTGATGAAATTCGAATCCCACATCCTTTTTGCCCCAGAGGGTCACTAGAAATGATGAATTTAAAGAACTGAAACGTAGGAAGACAGGTATAAACTAAAGTCTTTAAAAAAAAAGTAGGAGAACAACATACTTGACTAAAACACAGTAGAACTCTAATTGGTTGCAATGACAAATTTTAGTCATGAAGGACAGATACACTTCCTTTCACTATAGAGGCAGGGGCCTGGGGCACAGGAATGCTGTGTATACTGTCAAGCATGCCTACTCTTTTCAGGAATATTTGCTTAGATACTTTTCATCATTGTGAGGAAAGGTTCACTGGGGAAAAGGTTCTGGTAAGTTACTCTGATGTACTTTTAAAAGTACTTTGACTTACTTTTAAGAAATAAATCCATATTTAAAGAAAAAATTAATAAAATAATTCCTTATTTATCAGCATAATACAGAAATTTATAATTTCTTTATGACTCAACCCTCTTTTTAAAAATATAGTCCCTCACCCAAAAAAACCACTTAAGATTTGGAGATAAGAATTCATATTTTGGTAAAAAAAAAAAGTTGTTGGGAAAACTAGAAAGCAGCATGGCAGAAACTGGGCATGGGTCAATATCTTTCACCATTTACCAAGATAAAACTGATACACAATCTAGATTTAAAGAGAGATATTACAAGAAAATTAGAAGAACACGGAACATATTACTTATGAGACTTATGGAGAGGTGAAAAATTTATAAATAAACAAGAGATATAAAGCAGTTAGGTACAAAATAGATAAGTTCAATTACATTAAATTAAAAGTTTTTTTTATAAATAAAAAAATATAGTCAAGATAAGAAAGAAAGCAGAAAGTTGAGGGAAAATTCTATAGATGGTTTCTCAGATGAAGATCTCCTATCTCAAATACACAAGAACTTTGTCAAATCTATAAGAATGAGTCATTCTCCAATTGATAAATGATCAAAGGATATACACAGGCAGTTATCCAATGAAGAAATCAAAACAATTTATAGTCATATGAAAAAGTACATTAAAATCATGTAAAGCCAAGCACGAACAGCTTTCCCGAAGGCTGCTGCTGTGAACAGCTTCAAGGTTCTGATTGCATAATATAGTGAACTCTCTATTCAGCAGTAAATTAAAGCAAAACATTCACAGAAACCAAAGTACAGCATTTATAATGTTATGATATAACAACTTATCACTAAAATGGCCACATAGTTTTCACCAAAGTGGTCACATAGTTTAAAGCAAAAGATGTCATTCAGTAAGAACTTAACTAATCATCCTCAAGGAGGAAAGCCTCCTTAATGTACACAAAATACAAAGGTCAAGGTTCTCCACCCCTAGGTCACATTGTATTAATCTCTCAGTCAAAAAGTCTTCTTTCTTCTTGATTGGTGATTAGTTTCCAATCATCCTTAATTCAATCATCCTGAAAAGGTACAGAATACAGAGTACAAAATCCTCCTACCCATAGGCCACAGTAAATCATGATCTTCTCAGTTTGCATTAAATACCCAAGGAGAGGTCTTTGCGTCTTGAGTTGAGGCAGCCTCTCAGCTTCCATGGTTCCTCTTCCATGGTCCTAGCTCCTGCCCAAATCTATCCAACTGTCACCTGGATTAAAGGGCAGTCAGCTCTCAGTTCCTTGTCCAGCTCCTTATGCAATTCCTGTTCCATATTGAAGCTCACAGTATCTAGTGCACCTCAAGTCCTTCACAGTTTTCTGTTTCTGGGAGGACAAAACTTAACAAAGCCACAATAACATTCATTCACGTTGCTGGCACCATCATCGATTCACTTTCTGCCTGTGAAATCAACATAGACCCAACAACAAGGTCTGAGAAATCAAACACAAATCATCACTATAGTCCCAGGGCCTCTGAAAATATCAGTAAGACCTTCCTCCAGAATTTCTGTAAACATTCAACAAGAAAATCCTCTTTCAGAGCTTCTAAGCCAACAGTAAGGTCCCAGGGCTTCTGTAACAACAACAATATCCTCTATCAGCAGAGGAATCTGACAAACATCAAAACAGACAGACAAAGTACTGGCACCACAGCCATGATTCTTCCCAGTTCTCCTCTCTTCTCATTTTTCAGTTCTTCTCAGTTCTGCTACCACAAGTTCTGTTCTCAATTCTTCTCTCTCCAGCCTGGGCCTCTCCTTATATATGATCATTAGCTCTTCCCTGCCCCACCCCTTCCTGTTGCACCAGCAAGTTTCTCCCACAGTGGGATTCACAAGTTCTGGTTTTGTTTTTGTTTTTTTTTTTTTTAACAAAGGCTAAGTACTTGTTTGCTTGCCATTACAAGGGGCAGGGAAGATCTTCAAATCCTCATTACCATTACAATCAATACTGATTAGAGAAATGCAAATTAAAACAACCTTAAGAAATCATTTTACACCTATGAGATTGGCTAAAATGATTGAAGGTGAAAGTGATAAATGATGGAGGGGATATGAAAAAATGAGATACTAATTCACTGTTAGTGAAATTGTAAACTGAGCCAACCATTTTGGAGAATAATTTGGAATTATGCTCAAAAGAGTTATTAAACTACGTATTCCCTTTGACCCAGCAATACTACTACTAGGTCTGTTTCCAAAGATTGGGAAAAGGATATAGGAACCTATATGTTCTAAAATGTTTATATCTAAAAGGATATAGGAAAGAAAGATATAAGAAAAGAACCTATATGTTCTAAAATGTTTGTAGTAGCAAAGAACTGGAAATTGCAGAGATGCCCATCAATTTGGGGAATGGTTGAACAAGTTGTGGTATATAATTATGCTATGAGCTATATGAGCTCAATGACCTCAGAAAAATATAGAAAGACTTGCATGAAATAATGAAGAGTAAAATGAGCAGAATCAAGAGAACACTATATAGGGAAACAGCAATATTATTTTAAGAGTGACTTTGAATGAAAAATTTATTTTGATTATTGTAAGTACCCAAATTATCCATAAAAGATGTATGAAGAAAGATGCTATCTGCATCCAGAGAAAGAACTGATAAATAGAAGCATGTATAGAATAATTTTATATGTGTGTGTGTGTGTGTGCACATGTGTGTATTTATGTCGAATAGTAACCATCTCTAGGGTGGCAGAGGGGTAGGAAAGAAAAAAAAGAAATGTACAGGATAGTTTTGTTGCATATTTGAAAGGAATAGCAAGTTGTGCATAGTGGATTTGCAGTTTATGTGCAATCGTCTTTGTTATGGTATTATGTTATGAAAATGCTTGTTTTGTTCCATGAATTAAAAAATAAAATAAATTTTTAAAAACCAGTCCTCAATATTCCCTACTACATGCACAATATGACTTATTAGCAGACATATAATTTAGTAGAAGTCTACTGAACTTCTTTAGTTTCCTTGCTTTTTACAATGGCTCTAATAACTGGTATCGTCAATTGAATCTACGTGTACAATTTGTAGTAAATTAAGACTAAATAGCTTCTTTGAGAATGAAAAATGAGTATTTCCCTCAAATGCCTACTTCCTCCATGCCCACCTTACCTGCTTAAGTATCTCAGCTGCCATTTCATATGAACAATCAAATATCACATAGAACTCCTTGCCTTTCTTCATTTCCTTCAGTAAAGGCTTGGCATCTTGATTCCCAGAGGGTAGTTGGCGGATTTTTATTTTGATGTTGTATTTGGAAGGAGCCTTGATCAGCTCTTGTAGGCGAATTAGACCTAGATAATGACACATAATCATGCAACCAAAACTTTTGTTGAATGTTTACTCCAATTTCATCAGTTACATCATTCTCGACATACGTCAGGCTGCCACTGTTCAGACTTTACACTCTTGACTGCGGATCTTGGCGACTCTCTTTCTCTGGTGCTTTATGCAGGAACTTACTGGCATTTGGAAGTATTGTATTATTATCCTTACTTTATAGACGAGAAGTTGAGATTCATGGCAGTGATTGGCTAAAGCTGTTGTACAGCTAGCAAGTAATGAAGCTAGCAAATGGTGAATAATGATTATATCTGGTACAGAAATGTAAGCAAACTCTATTTATTGTTAATTGTTCTCTCTGTAAGGTTGGTTCTTAGCTATATTTACATTTCTATTCATGACATTTACCTTCCAAAAAATATGCTTCTGTAGGATTCTCATTCCTTTCAGCACTTGTGCGCACGCGCACACACACTAATACAGAACACTGAAGGCACTTTTTTTAAAAATCCCTTTTTTTAGAACTAATTCCACCAGAAGACATTTAACATCCCCTACTTGGTTATGTTCAAATGCAGAAGCATAGATGTCAAAAAAGGAAATGGAAAAGAATAAGAAATGGGTATATTAAGTCAAAGAAAAGGAAGAAAGGACAACCAATACTCCTTTCTTAGTTCCTTTTTAAATTTTATCTAATTGATAATTATAGAATTCATAGCTGGGAGATCTGGTGACTTTAGCAAGACCACACATGTAACAAATAGCAAAGGTGGAGTTAGACTCAAGTCATCTGACTTGAAATCTAGTGCTCCTTCCACCACAAGATGCTGCTCACTACTACCCTATCTGACAACAAACCATCTTCTACAAAACAGCTGAGCAAATGGAGATGAGATATTGGGAGCTCAACAGAGAGATTATGTAAATAGTTGTGAAAATCACCTGCAGAGAGATAATAAAGGAATCTATGGGAGGCAATGAGATCACCAAGTCATATCTCATAGAGAAAGAAAAGAGTCCAGTACAAACTCGTGGGTAGCCCCTATAATTATGGGCTATGACCTGATGAAGATTCAGTGAAAGGAAATGAGGAGAGGTTGTGGTAGGAGGAGGACCAAGGGAGGGTAGTGTCATAAAAACTTACCGAGACAGTATCAAAAAGAGGGTGATCAACACTGTAGAAGGTCACAAAGAGGTCAAAAAAGGATGAAGAGTAAGAAAAAGTTGCTAGATTTGTTGATTAAGAGACCCTTCAGTACTTTTGAGAAAACAGTTTCAAGTGGAGGATGAATCGGAAGCCAGGCTACAGAGAATGTAGAAGGCAGTGAGCAGGGAGGAAGTGGAAATATCCATTTTAAAAGGATTTCTCAAGGAGTTTAGCCACAAAAGGGAGGAGGACTATAGGCAGATATTTAGCTAGGATGGGTCGATCACATAAAGATTTAAAACGTAATTTTAAGGAAGCTATTGACAAATGGCTTCAATTTTTTGTGTGAAGTATGAGTCAATTTCTCAACTAAGACCCTGTGGAGGAGGCTCCCATGGAAGACTTGGGAAGTGATGAAAATGTCCGAAAAAGGTGCCGTGGTGAGGGGAATCGTGAATAAATTACGGAGATACAGAAGCATTGTACTGCTGCAATGAGGTTCCATTCATATTAGGTGACTTAAATTTGTTGCAGACTTTGTCAGCAGTTTCATGATTTTTCTCTAGCTCTACTCAGCAATAATAGAATATGGGCCAATGCAGGGGATTCTGGGGGTAACCCAAGGTTAGGGCCTGGCAAGGCTTGACATGTAATAGAATAAGAGGGCAAAGGACTCAAATGCAGAGTTCAGTAGAGTTCAATTAGTTCACCAAGGAGTTGAGATAAGGATAGAAAGAGAGTGTAGTAAATATGGAGGTAACATCCTGGGACAGAATTGGGGGGCAGAGGAATTGAAAGACAATGTGAGGATGAAGAGCTGGACTAGGGGCTGTAAAGTAGCATGAGAGATAGAATGATGAAAGATAATTTTCTGATAATGGAATTTCTCAGTTCATTAACAAATATTTAAGTGGAACATTAGTGTATTATAGTAAGATCAAGGATGTCACCTTGTGTCTGGCTGAGGTTGAGTGGAGGGCTCAGTGGTGGGAAATATGTTAGTTGAGGAACTGGGAAGGTCGAGTTTTTGAAGGAATATCCATACATATGTTGAACTTTTCTATCATGAAGGCAGGAACTCAAAGGAAGAGAGATTGTGAGGCCCTTCAGGAAGGCAGAGGAGTGTCCTAATGCTCAGCAGATAAGAGCTATTATAATCTTAATTGGGTGATAAATATAGATTAAATGAAGGAGGAGGGGCTACTGAGAGATGATGTTAAAGGGAGGAGCTGGAATAAGGAGCAAGGACCATTCTGAGTCACCCACGAAAATTCGTGAGTCAGGGGAAATGGGTGAAACTATGACCTGAGCAGACAAGGATGGCCAGAGAAGCGGGCTCATTAGTCATGTTTGTCAAGTACGAAGCAAGCATTAAAATAGAAGGATTGGGTAGAACTGGAGTGGGACATAGCTGGTGATGAGTTGAGATGGATGTGATCAAAGGAGCTGGTTAAAGGGATAAAGAGGACGAAGGCAACATGTCACTGAAGTTGGCAATGAGATTGGTTTCTATAAAGACAACCAGGTGTTCAGAATCACTGGGATAGGCAAAATGCAATAGGAGAGGAGTGTGCTCGCCATTGAGGAATGAGTCCTGGCAGAATATTAATGACTAAAGAGAGATTCATTGAGGAAGGGAGGTAATGAGACTAGACTATTCAAGGACCTTCTTTGATGTCCAGCCTCATGATACATAATAATACTGGGTCCTTTTGGTCCCTGGAGAAAGAGAAAGTACAATATGAGGGAGCCCGGACAAGAGACAGGAGCTGACAATTTGGGGGTGGGTTTGATCCAGAAATGGCCTCTGGAGCACTGTAGAAAGGCCTGGGGCAAAGAAAGAAGCCAGAGTCAGATGACCTGATGGGGTTAGGATCTCTGGGAAGTCTCAGAGGCCAAGAACCTGGCAAAGTGTTGAACGATCTAAACAAATTCATACTTCTGAGTCTATGCTTATGATCATAATTTAACTATCTCCAAGTCTATACTTATGCAATACCTTCAGTTTCCTTTTTCTCTTTTTAGTGACAACGTGGTACTTGGCTGATCCCTTCTCAGGGATGATAGCAGTAAAAACCCTCTAAGACAGTGGTTCTCAACCTTCCTAATGCCACACTTGTATGTGGGCATATCTGCATGTGGGAGGACCCACCTGGAGACGGAGAGAGGAGCAGTGTCTCGGTTCCTAAGATCATGGGAAATATGTGTTTTGTGATGGTCTTAGGTGACCCCTGTGACCTCTGTGAAAGGGTTGTTCAACCCCCAAAGGGGTCACGACCCACAGGTTGAGAACCGCTTTTAAGAGTTATGGAAACCCTTAAGAAAAGTATTCTGCTCCTGTGAGTGCATGTTTATAACGAAGATATCTAGATAGCGTAGTGTAGTACAGTCAATAAACTCTGAGTAAGTGCCTGCTACATGCCAGACACTGAGCTCAAAATCCAGTGGCTCACAGTGCAATGATATCTTTTGTCTCAAGTATTTATAGAGTGAACTGTGATTGATGATGCAAGCAAGTGATTCCAGTAAGCACAGAACCTACATAAAGAAAGAATGCTTATATACACAAATAGAATTATTTTGAAAAAAAACTTTTGTTACATTAAGAACACTAATTTAATTTAACATTTTAAATTTAATATATAGGATGGGTTCAACAAGTTTAATGCAAAAGAGTAATAACAACATTATATATTCATTGTACAGGGAATAGCAAGTACTTGATGAAGGTGGACCAGAGAAATAAGGTTAGTGACAGGGAAGTCATAACTAATTTTAATGACAGAATTTTTTATTTGAATAACAGAGCAATGAACTTGGAGTAAGGGATTTTATTCTGCAATCTTAAAGTTCTATGTAAATTTTTGCTAACTTTTACTAAATTTTTGTAAACTTTCCATAATCTGTGAGAAATTAATATTAAATTAGGAGAATTAATGTCTTTAATTTAGGATAGAATAGGCCTATTATCCATTTTCCATAAAGAAGTAGGCTTAGTTTTTAATTTTAATTTTAAAATAAATTATTTTGATAGTTATTCTCTTATAAATTTCACCAAATCATTTAGATAATTTTACCTTCTGTGCCATAATCCTATTTAGGGAACAGGATCTTTAGTCACTGTTATGACAATGAGAGACAAGCTTAACTCATTTCTAGAAACCTTGAACTAAAAGTAAACTAACTGGTGTCACCCAAAGGGGGTTGGTTAACATCTTCCTGAATTTCAATGAAAAAGCAAACATTCTAAAGAGGAATGGCTAAAAAAGACTAGGAAATATAGGAAATAATTTAGAAAATGTATTTACCATCAGGCATATATTTAACTTAGCCTTCAGGATTTTAATCCCAGGGACTTTGATATCACCAAATTTTCAGATAACATCCTAGGTACCATACCTGTATTGTCTTCATATACCACAGTCACGATTTTCCAATTGTAGTAGAGTATCAAGTCCAGGACAGCCCTACTGAAGGCTGCATAATCCGGATAGAGGTTGATATAAAACATATCATTTTTATCCATGGTAGGATGTTTCCAGTGAGTCTGTATGTGAGGAACTTCAAGGGCATTGCAAATCGCCTGTACAGCACTGACTGAAGAGATGTGGGATGGGCCAAACAGTGCGGCCACCCCAAGGGCAAGCTGGTCACATGCTGAGGGAGGAAGTAGAAGAGAAGAGAAATACAAGGAAAGATGGGAAGGGAAAGAGAAGGAAGAGAAAAGCAATGAGGAATAGAGACAAAATACTGTGACTTATTTTCTATCAAATTTCCTTATTCATGTAACTGCTTGGATTTTTTTTTTTTCCTACCATGCTCTATAAAAAAGAAGTATGACTTGGGTAGCTTAGAATATGGAATGCTCGAGTATTTAAAAAATAATTTTAAATATGTAATTGTTTATTATGAAATCAGAGGATTTCAATTATGTGTTAGCTGACATACTTCATTAACTTAGGATGGAGATCCCCTACTTAATATACTTTTGTCATTCTGACAATCCACTTGTCAAATAGATGTCATATGAATTAGTTCTTGTCATATATAGAATAATAAAAGTCTTTATTGAAACACAACACATAGAAGAAAGGTGCTCTAGATAAGGTGGAGAATTACTTTTTTTCCCCCAAAGGAGTTAATATTGGCTGGTTTTGAGCTAGAAAACATAGAAAGCATTCTTAAAAGGTGCCCAAGTCTTTTATAATAATTACTAACTAAGCAAAATGAATGTTTCATAAATTCATATTTTAATATTATTGATTTAATAAAACTATAGTTTTATGAAATTCTAACATTTCTACCTATTAAAATACATTCCATTTAATGAAATCTAAAATCAGAAAGTGCTTAGAACCACATGTAAAATCATAATTTAAAATAAAAAGGAAATGACATTAATTTGGAAATTTCCTAAGAAGGAATAAAGTTGTTATTGTTGTTCAGTTGTTTCAGTCACATCTGACTCCTCATGCCACCATTTAGGGGTTTTTTGGCAAAGGTTGACATTTCCTTCTCCGAGTAAAACTAGGTGACTATAAAAAAGCTTGGAGGTTGATTTGGAAAAGATAATGAACATGATGAAAAAAAAAAGGAAATCTTTTCCTTTTAAACTTCCTTTATAATAAAATCTACTGGCATACACTATCAGCAAAGAAGAATTTTTTTGTTGATGTTTCTCATATCAAATAGTATACATAAGACAGACCAACTTATAATTCTCGGTCTTAAAATTTAATTTTATATTCTAATCTTTACCTGTTTTAGTGAAACTATTTTCAATGTTCACATAATCAAATCAAATGGAAGTGGTATATTCAAAATAGAGCGAAAGCAGGCAAAAGCGGAGTCTCTGCTCTACGTGAATCTGTGGCAAACATAGAAAGTGAGAGGAATGACACAGCCCCTGAGCCAAAGCAACAGTTGCTACAGTCCTCTGTTAAATGGAATGAGGGATATGATGGACTGACTGAAGAACAAAAGACACATGCATGGTTTACTGATGGGACAGCGAAATATTTGGACCAAAAAAGACATTGGAAAGCAATAGCCTATAACCCATGTACTAGAAGGACTTTGGAAAGTACTGGGATAGGTGGAAGTAGTCAATATGCTGAACTTATGGCAGTACATCAAGCCATCAAAACAGAACAAGGAGGACAGTGTCACATATTCACTGATTCATGGGCAGT
>CM053591.1:1275272-1291666 GCA_028646515.1 Pseudochirops corinnae | reverse complement strand
AACATCTTATAAGAAAAACAACAGATTTGGAGAATAGATCAAGAAAAGAAAATATAAAACTAATTGGACTAACTGAAAGTTATGATCAAAAAAAGAATCTTGATCCTATAATACGAGAAATAATTAAAGAAAATTGTCCTGAAGCATTAGAACAAGGACAGAAAGTAGAAACAGAAAAAATCCATCAATCACCACTTAAAAGAGATCCTATGAGGAAAACTCACAGGAATATCACAGTCAAATTCCAAAATCCCCAGCATAAGGAAAAATAATTAAAAGCATCAAGATTAAAACAATTTAAATATGGTGGTGCCACAATTAGAATTACGCAAGACCCAGCAGTAGGAACATTAAAGGACCACAGGTCTTGGAACACAACATATCGAAGAGCAGAAGAACTGGGGCTCCAGACAAAAATATCATGCCCTGCAAAGTTAACTATTATCTTGAACAAAAAAAAATTGGATATTTGATAAACTTTCAGAGTTCCAAGACTTTGTTAAAAACAACCTGAACTTATAAATAAACACAAGCACAGCAAAGACTGATTATGAGGGATCCATAAGGACAGACTTTACTGTAACCACAGCAGCGCTTGCAGACGTTTTAATCCCTTCTCCCACCGAACTTTCATTCCTCTGTTCCAGCCAAGAACCTGACTGATTTCGTCACTCAAAAAATCAAGGCAATTTTTTTTTTTAACCCAGGCCATTTGCCAAGAGCCCCTCAAATATACTTTAAAAACAGTCAACTTGACATAACCATCCTAGTTAGATACCTTCCTATATATCTCTTCCCTTTTGTGGCTAAACTCCTTAAGAAAGCCATTTTAAATGGATCTTTTTACTTCCTCCCCTCTCTATACACTCTATACCCTGACTCCTGGCCACATTATCCAATTGGAAATGTTCTTTCCAGGGGTGGCTAGGTGGTGCAGTGAATAGAGCACTGGCCCTGGAGTTAGGAGGACCTGAGTTCAAATGTGACCTCAGACACTCGGCACACTTACTATCCTTGTGACTTTGGGCAAGTCACTTACCCCCAATTGCACTCCAGAAAGCAAAAAGAAAAGAAAATGCTCTTTCCAAAGTTACCAAGAGCCACTTAAATTACAAATTAAAAATTTTTTTTTCTCAATCTTTTTTTAAAAGCTCTTTTCAACTTTTTACACTGGTGATCCCCCTTTCTGTGACTACTCTCCCTTGGTTCTCTTATCAGAACCTCTCCTTATTCTCCTTCCCTGTATCTTCATCCAAGTCACATCCCATAAGTGCAAGGGTTCCCCAAGGCTTTTTCCTGAACTCTCTTCTCTTTTTCCTCTATGATGTCTGGCTTGATGATCTCATCACCTCCTCTAGCTTCAATTCTCATATCTGTGTGAATAATTCTCATATCTTTATCTCATATTTTTAATAACTAGCCTCTGTTGGCCTCCACTTTCATATAACTAACTTCCTATTAGACATCTTAAATTGAGCGTTCCATAGATACCTTAAATTTAACAAGTCCAAACCAGAATTCGTTAATGTCTCCAAAAACCCTTTGTTCTTCTGAACTTCCCATGTACTATTGAGACTACCACAACTTAGGTATATGGTGAGTGCAATTTAACAAAAGGGTAAGCTGAGGCAATTCTCCAAGCAAGATAACAATGTATTAATAGGGAGTCAAACCTATTAATAAAAAGTTTCTGTCTCTATTTGTGCAAAAGACCTGAAGTAAGAGCCAACAGGGCCCTTTCAAACTTAGGTGTCTCTTCCTTCTAATTGGCCTGACCGTACGTCAGACCTCCCCTGGAAAAGGCAAAGCAATCCCAATGGGTGGACATTTTAATGAGGAGGTGGGTTAATAATTCTCAGCTCCTCCCTATTACTCCCACTGGGGAAAGCAAGACTAATCGTTAGGTGAAAGGACTATTACTTAGGGAAAATGGGTCGGCCTTCAGATATTGCCGATTACACCCCTCTCTGACACTTAAGGAATTCTGGTTGCTTTATGAGACCCAGCTACCTCTGGTAATCCTGGCTAGAAACCCCCCCCCCCCCCCAAAATCTCCCTGACTTGGCTCTTGTAGACCAGGTCAGACCCAATTTTAATTAAGAAAAAGCAAGGACAAGGAACACATACCCTGGGGAGGGCCTAGCTCAAGCTGCCTGTTTACAGGATAAATAGAAGTGAATGTCCCACTTGGGAGGGGCCAAGCCCATTAAGCATGCAGGTTAATAAGCAGATGCCTTAATTGATCGTGTCCTTCAGAATTGGGTCTGACAAAATACGAAAAAAAAAAAAGATGGATCAGAGTGATATTTCTCACAAAATAATAAAGATACTGTAATTTTCCTTAGGTATTACCCTCCACTCCTCAGGGATACTCACCCTACATATCCAATTTGTGGCCATGTCCTATCATCTCTCTCTCTGCAATCTCTCTTGAATGTTTTCTTCTCTCCTCTGACACTGCTGTCATGCTGGTGTAGCCCCTCATCATCTCATGCCTGGAATATTGCAATAGCTTTCTGGGTGATCTCTAAATCTCAAATTTCTTCCCATTCCAGTCTATCCTCCACTTGGCTATCAAACTGATCTTTGACCAGGGGTGGGGAACTGGCAGCCTTGAGGTCACATGTGGTCTCAAGATCCTCAACCCTCTGACTGAATCCAAACTTCACAGAATAAATCTTCTTAATCAAAAGGCCACACCCAAATACTTAGAAGGCCAAGGGTTCCTCACTCCTGTAAAATATCTGACCATGTCACTTTGTAAACTACAATAAACTACAGTGGCTCCTTATTGCCTCCAGAATAAAAATAGAAAATACCCAGTTTGCCTTTTAATGGTCTTTATGGTTCTTCCTACATTTCTACTCCCTTCAACATGTTCTGTGCTCACATAATGCTAACTTTCCTGCAGTTCCTTGCACACATCAATCCATCTCTTGAATCTGTGCCCCTTCACTGGCTATCTCCTGTGCCTATAATTTTCCCCCTTCTCTTCTCCAAATCCTGGATTCCCTAGGGTCTGTTAAATACTGGGTTAAATCTTACCTTGCATGAGAGACTTTTTCAGATTCCTCTTAATGCTAGTCCTTCCCCTCTGTGATTGCTTCCAACCTTCACATCGTCTTCCCTATTAGAATGTGAGCTCCCACACTGTTTTGGCCTTTCTTTGAACTCACAGTACTCCTGAGCTATTAACCTTTCCCCTCCTAAAGCAGGAATATGTTCGAACTGAAGACCCTTAAATGGCCTCCTGCTCTGTGTTCTGCCATTAATCATTTGACCAGCGTTTATCAAGCATTCACTATGTGCTGGGGACAAGAAGAAAAAGCAAAAACAGTTCCTGCCTCCCCTCCCACAGAGATGACAGGAGAAAGGCAGAGTATATGGAAGGTTAACTTGGAGGACGGCGGGAGTAGCTGGAGTGGGATGCGAGGACCACGGACAGCTGCCAGGAGGAAGTGAGGTTTGAGCTGTCTTACCTGAAGCAGGTATTCTAAGAGCTGGAGACTAGGAGTTTGGGCACTGCAAAGGCATGGCAAGAGGAGCTGGAGAAGAGGAAAAAGGCCAATATAGCTAGATCATGGAGTGCATGGGAGAGGAGAGAAAGCAAGAAGGCTGGAAAAACAGGGATGTCCTAGGTTGTGACGAGTGTTAAATACCAAATAAAAGCAGGTGAATTTGATTCTAGAGCTAACAGGGAGAACACACTGAGAGGTGTGTGTGTGTGTGTGTGTGTGTGTGTGTGTGTGTCTGATGGTCAGACCTACACTTTAGGAAGACTATTTTGGCAGCTGAACAGAAAAAAGATTGAATTGGGGAGAGACTTGAGGTGAGGTGACCAATTACAAGAATACAAGATAGTTTGTGTGTGAATGATGAAGGTGTGATCTAGGGTGTTGGTTATACAAGTGGAAGGAAGACAATACATGAGTGAGATGTTACAGAGAAAGAAATCAAGAGATCTGACAAGAGACTAGATGTTTATGGTGAGGAAGAGGGAGGATTTAAAGAAAGCACTGAAGCTGTGAACCTGGGTGACTGGAAGGGTGATGGTGCCCTCAACAGAAATGAGAAAATGCAGAAGAAGGGAGCGTGTGTGTGGAACTATGTAAAAAATGAGTTCTGATTTGGGGATTTTTTGAGATGATGATATCCGGCATTTTCATAGCATTTCAGCCATTGTAGTGCTCTCCAAGTGCTATGTCATTTGGTCCTTACATTACTCCCTGCAAAACAGATACTATTATTCTCCTCGCTTTGCAGAAGAGGAAACTGAGGTTGAAAGAGTTTCAAGTGATTTGTCCGGGTCACACAACTAGCCTGGGGAAGCGTGTGAAGTCAGTACCTTCTGACTCCAAATCCAGCATTCTGTTTGCCGTCAACTGGCATGAGACATAAATATGAACTGTTAATCAGGCAGTTGGTGATGGAGCTCAGGAGAGAGACTAAGATGGCATAAAAAGACGGAGAACAATCCGTATAGAGGTTATAACTACTAAAGATCTCCAAGTAAGAGGCTATAGAGAGAAAAGGGAAGAGGATAAAGGACAGAGCCTTGGAGGACACCCACAGTTGCTGGGGTTTTCATAGATGAAAATTGAGCAAAAAAAGATTAAGAAAGACTGGTCAGACAAGTAGGGGCAGAACTAAGACAGAAAAGAGTCCTAAAACCAGAAAGGAAAAAGTATGAGTTTCAAGTGCTACCAGTGAGAAGAATGAAAATAAAGAAAAGGCAATTAGATGTGGTGATTGAGATTATGGGTAACATTGAAGATAACAATTTCCATTGAGTCATAACATTAGGAACCATACTACAAGCATAAATGCTTACTGTGTGACAGACAACCATGCTAAATTTTGAGGATATACGTACAAGCAAAAAGAAAGATAATCTCTCTTGCAGTGAGCTGATTCTTTTTCCTCTTCTAGATTATAATATGTGATGAACGCAGATAACTATTATGCAAGTCAATGTATGATAAATAACAAGGAAAATTACAGGTAAAGTATTATGAGAAACTGGAGGTCAGATTCACCTGATGGGCGGTCAGGGTCAGGCAAAATGTGATGTAGGAAATAGTATTTGGTTGGGTTCTGGAAATAACCAAGGTACAACAACAGATTGGAAGGGAAATGGGAAAGGAACATATCTGAGGGGCAGTAAGTTAGTTTGAGAAAAAAAAAGTATGGAGATGGGATTAAGGAGAAAAAGACTAGGGGATGGAAATTAGTCCATGGAATATGCACTATATAAAGGAGAGGTTTGTGACATAAAGCTGGGCAGGTTGGTTGAATCCAGATTGGAAGAGACCTTGAATCTCAGAGTCAGGAGTTATTAGTAGGCAAATGAGGACCTTCGAGTCTAGAGGATTTTTAGTAGGGTTTTGACATACCCTTGATTTTTCTGTCGCACACAACTGTACCACTTCCATGCCCAGGAACTCTGAAATTCCTTTATCTTATCACAATCTATTGTCATCCCACCTCTCCCTCTCAACCTGAAACCCTACTGTTCATCTATACTCACTGGAGTAAAACAATCCTTTTATGCCTCCTTAAGTAATTCATTATGCCACTCAGCACAGAAGCTCTTCCAAACCTATCCCTCCTTAAATCTTCCATTGACAGTCCCTTCCTGGACCTTCTGTGCCGAAAATCTTGCCTCATGGTTTACTGAAAAATTGGGGTTATTCCCCAAAATCTCTCTCTTCTCCTCCTCATCTCTCATCACCCAGATACCTTCTGCCAATATCTCTTTCTTCACTTTCTCAAATAATGAAGTGGCATGAACAAAGCAAAATCATAGTAGCGCAAATAAAAGGTAAGACACACAAATCTATGTGTAAAACTAGAAACATCTCCATCCCAAATGTTCAAATGGACTATTTACATCCAACCTGTGGTAGCATCTTCAGAGCTCATACTGGACTGATCAGCCACACCATACCTTGAAGCCAACATTGTGATGCCGTTGGTCTACTTCAAGTACAAAGGAAGAACAATTTCACTTGGTGATCTCAATAGCTCTCATGGATTACATTATCATCTCCATGCTGATGATTCTCAAATCTACTTATTCAGGCCTACCTCTGCTAACCTTCAGTCTCCCATCTCCAACTATCTATTGGACATCTCAAACTGAATACCTCAGTGATTTCTTAAACTTAATATGTCCAAAACTGAACTCATTTTCAACAAAATTTCAATTTCCACCAATCCTCCCAGTCCTCAAGACACATACGTTTCATGCTTGACTAGTCACCATCACCCTCCATAACTCATCTATTGCCAAGGCTTGTCAATTTTACTTTGATTACATCTTTTGTACGTACTCCCTTCTTTCCTCTTATACTGACACCACCCTTATGCAAGCCTTCATCACATCAATTGCAATAGCTTGTTGACTGAATGCATACCACAAGTCTTTCCACTCCACTTCACTCCATTCTCCTCTTAATAAAAAGTGATCTTCCTAAAGATCGAGCATGTTATTCTCTACTACTCTTCCACTTAACGAACTCCAGTGGCTCCCTTTCTCCTCCATGATCAAATACAAAACCTTTGTTTTGGTGTTCAAATCCATTCATTACCTACTTTCCCTGCCTTTCCAGTCTTCTTATATCCTATTCCCTCACCTTCTTCCACATACTCTGAAATCTAGTGACACTTGACTCCTTGCTGTTTCTCAAAAGAGGTATTCCAAATCCCGACTCTGGGGCATACTGTTTGCCCCTGTTTCTGGAATACTCTCGCTCTTCATTTCTACCTCTTGTTTTCCTTCATGTCCCAGATAAAATCTCACCTTCTAAATGAAGCCTTTCCTAATTCTGATCACTCCTTACGATTCTGCACTATTGATTACTTCCAACTGATCCTGTATCTGGTTTGTCTCTCGTTGTTTGCACACTGTCTCTCCCGCTAGACTGTGAGCTCCCTGAGGACAGGAACGGTCTTTTCTCTTTGTTCGTATTCTCAGGACTGAGCGCATTCCCTGGCACATAATACTTATTTAATAAATGTTTATTGACTGTCATTTCCCAATACATAATTGGTCAAAGGATATGAAAAATATTTCTCAAGAGAAGAATTACTAAGTATTAACAATCATCTCAAACTATGTTCTGAAGTACAAATCGAAACAACTCTGAAGTTTTACCTCACATGTTGCAAACTGGCAAAGATGGCAAAGATGGCAATAGTCAATGTTGAAGGGCATAATGTGTGGCGATAGACACACTAATGCAATTATTGGTAGGGCTGTGAATTGATACAACCATTTTGAAAAACAATTTAGAATTATACAAATAAAATGACTAAAATTCCATACCCTTTGTCCCAGAGATTCCACTATTAGGAATATTGCCCAAGGAAACCATTGATAAGAATAGAATTTTCACATACGCCAAAATATTGATGGCAGCACTTTTTTGAGAGAGCAAAGAAGCAGAAACAAATTAGATTGATAAATGGCTAAACAAATTGTGGTACATAAATGTAATGGAATATTATTGTGCTGTAAGAAATAATGAATGGAATGAATTTAGAAAAATATAGAAACTCTATATAAACTAATGCAGAATGAAGCAGGCAGAACCAAGAAAATACATATAATGACTGCAGCAATATAAATGGAATCACACACACACACACACACACACACACACACACACAAATCAAAAGTGAATGCAGCAAAAATTTAAAGCTCAAGAATGATTCAAAAAGATAAGAGAGGATAGTCGCCATCTCCCCTTTCATGAAGCCGGGAGGTCCACAGGTGTTTTTAGACTATTAAAATGTAGTAGGCAGATTCTGGCAAGATGGTGGAATAGGTCAGAATATTCTAAACTCTCCAGATCTCCCCCACAAATGAGATAATAATAGCACCTCAGGGTGAACATAGAGCAGTAAAAAATAATAAATAAGAGTAGGGACAAAACAGTGGTCCCCCTGGGACAATCAGAGAAGATCTGAAGAAAAATCCCAGAATGAGGTTTTGTCCCTATGAAGAGTAAACATATAGTCAAATTCCAAATTCCCCAGCTTAAGGATAAAATATTACAAGCAACAAGAAAAACAATTCAAATGTGATGAATTGTAAGACTTTCAGAATTTTGTTTAAAAACAACAACAACAAATAGAAACAATAACAACCTGAACTTAATACAAGAATTGACATATGAGAGTCAAGAGAACAATAAGGCACATACCAAAGACTAATTACAAGGGGCTCCATAAAGACAGCATTGTATACACTCTATTACCTACCTTCCTGACTTGAATTGAGAGAAATGACAGTTGCAATGTTTGTGAAATGAACTTTGAGACACATTTCTCTGAGGCAAAAAAACAAAAATAAAATCTACTTCAGTAGTCCAGCCTATGTTCTAAGAGAAATGTAGTTTAGGTGCTTATAACATTAGTCTTCCTGACAATTTTGAGCCTGACATAATTCATTTCTTATTCAGCTGTGGACTTTCAAATCTGGAAATACCTAATTCAAGTCTCCTTTACTGAATCTTAAAGCTATGAGTGAAAACAGTCTGTTCTAACCTGTTCTCAGTTTTTTGGCAAGTGTTAAAATATGTGCAAAGAGGTATCTAAGGTGAACTAAGCTGATTCTCCAACAGCACACAGGTGTCTTTTAAAAGAATGCATTATTATATTCAGAAGACCACATTTTCACAGTAATGATATAAAAATACTTGATGAGTTACTTTTCCTGGGCTGCGGAATCAGATGATGCAAAACCACATATACAATAATTCCTTTGCAAAATAGGGCTAGAATTAAAGAGGTTTCAGAAGCCTTACCTAAGTGTTGTCTCATATTCTTGAATAAAGAGGGCATAATATTATCTTAATATATTTTTTCCTTTTTGTTTTCGTAAAGTCCATTTAGAGTGGAAATTCAACACATTGATTACATTTTCACATTGTTATATTTCATTGGCTTAAACTAATCACAGACACTGAAACTGTCATTTCTCTCAATTCAAGTCAGGAAGCTAAGTAATATAGTGTTTATAATTCTAGACTTAGAGTCTAAAAGACCTGAGTTTGAATTATACCTCAGTCATTATCTGTATGGTCCAGTATAAATCACTTAATCTTTCTTAGACTCAGTTACTTCATGTATAAAATGAACAAAATAGCCAACTTCACAGGGTTGTTATGAGGATCAGATGAGATAGTACATGCTTTGAAAATGTTGGAACAGGGGCGGCTAGGTGGTGCAGTGAATAGAGCACCGGCCCTGGAGTCAGGAAGACCTGGTCTCAGACGCTTAACACAAAAACTAGCTGTGTGACCTTGGGCAAGTCACTTAACCCCAATTGCCCTACCTTCCCCCCTCCAAAAAACAGAAAGAAAGAAAGAGAAAGAAAGAATGTTGGAACAGTATATACATGTTGGGTATTAATTCCAACAGCAAAGGTGTAGTACAGCGGAAGATACTTCAAACCATTCACTGACCAATCCTTCAGATCTCATCACTCCTTTCTCCTCCTCACCCTCAGCATCCATAGCAAGCCAGGGAGAAAAGGGACCTGGGAGGAATAGGCAATATTTACTAAAATGTGGTGGTGGCTGTTCTTCATTCTCGAAGAGGACCAAAGCGACACCACTATGCTAGAGTCAAGTTTCAGTGTGTGTCACTGTGGCTGATCAGACCAATATGAGCTTGAAATACTCTACCACAGTTGGGCGCAAATCGTCCATGGGAATATTTGGAGTGAATTCTCGAAATCCACCTAAATTCTCTAAATGCATCCTGCATTTCCTTTGAGATATTTCAGCTCTGCTTTGCTGATAGACCACAGCACCTTCTCTGATGAGGGCACGCCATGCTGGCCCAACTGTGCCAGTGTCTCCCATGTCACGCAATCAATCCCAAAGTTCTTAAGAGGCACCTTGAGAGTGTCCTTGTGTTGTTTCTTCTGACCACCATGTGAACGTTTGCCCTATGTGAGCTCTCCATAAAATAAGTCTTTTTGGCCAAAAAAAAAAAAAAAAGACTAATGTAAGCACCTGAGAAAAATAAACAAAATGGTAAATGTCTTTTTGAAGTACTGAGGGCTGAAGAAAATGGTTTCTGTATTTTATTTACTTAAACACTGGTGTAGCTTGCCAGAGTCACACCGACTCTAAGTATTTGAAGCTGGATTTGAACTCAGGTGCTGGGGAATTGTCTCTGCTGTGAGGAGTGGGATGTCTTGGAAGAGGTACCTTGTGAAATTGCAAATTGACACCCCCTTTTCTTTTGTTTTGTTTTATTATTGATAGAGAATTGTCTCTAATCAGTACATCAATATTTGTGGATCAAATTTGTACTTGATCCGATAGGCATTGGTGGCAGAACTTAGGAGTTTTAACTTTCCAATTCCTATAGACTACAGTCTGACCACAAAGCTCACCTTCTGTGATCTTTTGCTAACAATAGTCAGGGTGGGATCAGGGGTGAGTCAACCTGGTCATAGGATTTTTGCCCATCATATGACTTTCTAGAGGATGTTAATCAACTCTTTGTTTTTTCCTTGTCATAAGTTCTGGAAACCCCCTCTTTGAGTCAAGCCACATGTAAGGCAACCCCCTGTCTTTGTGTTAAACCAAACACAGCTCTAGTTTAATCTGCATCCACTGGACCTTTGCCTATCAAAGGGGTCTTTGGCTACTGAGGAACTATTGACTTCAGTTATTGGCAGTTGCTAGTCTTGTTAATATATTGATCATGCTTGGAACTCTGTGCCTCAGTTTCCCTTTGTTACAGTTTTATCACAGCAATCTGTCAGTGGGGATCTGGTGACTGTGGGTCAAAGACAGAAAGCCAGGCTGAAAATGAAAACATGTTAAGGTATGCTAAGGAAACTGCTGACGGTAGCTCCTTCAGCACAGATTTAGTTTTTATAACTTTTCCAGCTTAGAGTATACAGTGAATCCACAGTATTTTGTGACAACTTAGGGAGGGAATCATTTAAGGGAGAAACAGGTTAAGGGAAGCAGCTTATAGGAGAATATCTCCCATGCAACTTTCAGAGTTTATTATTGAAATGAAAAGACCTTTAAGGGCAGAAGACAAGGGGAAGAGACCAAATATTTTTATACTTGTAAAAGAGGTCCCTTTAGACAGAAGTACAGGATTGAGGTAACTGTTTAGACCAGACTGCAGGTGTCTGGGCAAAGGACAAGCAATTTTTTATTTTTTAATTATTTTTTTCCCCATCCAATAAGGTCACAGTTTTATTTATTAGTTCAACAATTCTTGATTTCAGTTTTATTAATCTTTGCTCTGATTATTAGGATTTCTATTTCAGTTTTTAATTTGTGATTTTTAACTTGTTTCTCTACATTATTTTAATTGTGTGCCCAATTTGCTGGTCTGTCCTTTTGCTCTTTTATTAATGTAATCATTTAGAGATATACATCTTCTCAGAAGTAATACTTCACATCACACAAATTTTGTTATGCTGTCTCATTATTTTCATCATTTTAATGAAATTATCAATTGTGTCTATGATTTGCTATTTAACCCTCCCATTCTTTTTTAACAAATTTAATTTATTTGTGTTTAGTTTTTGACATTCACTTCTATAAGATTTTGAGTTCTAAATTTTCTGACAAGCAGTTTTTATAACAGTCGATCAAATCACCTGCTTTTTACTGTGTCCTTACACAGTTTAATATATTACGTTTCTTTTTCAATAGAGGTCTATGACTTTCCATTATGGGCCACCAGATATTTGGGAAGAGAGTTTTAATATTATTAGTCTATCAAAATTCTACAAAATTATGATGTTCCCTATTTTTCCTTTACAAAGGTCTTCATAATTTCAGGTCCAGCACTCTGTTCACTGCACCAGAGCAGGGGAAAGGAAATAGCAAGAAAAAGGTGTGCAAAAATGTCAGCTGCTTCCGAGAGGTTCAGATGGATGGGGACTGGAAAAAAGCCATTGAATTTATTAATGTGAAGTTTCTATGGGAAGGTTGGAGCCCACATGGAAGGATTCTAAGGAAATGTGTGTTTCCCTTGAAAAGGTGTCTGTCTCACTGGTAAACTGGATGGGGGAGGATGATAGGCAAGAACAGGATTTGATGGCAGAATTCCTGCTATAGATAGAGTTCTCTCTAACCTGCAAGACAGGTTAGGAATTTAAGCAATGTTTCCCTATACCAGGTTTAGTGCGTGGGAGCCCCATAACAACATGTATTCTCTTTTTCCATGCTTGACTCAGTTTTGACTCCAGTGCTTAGAGAATTAGATACACACACACATAGATGTTGTATACATATATGCATATAACATTTTGTTATTCAGTTGTCTTCAACCATATCTAACTCTTTGTGACCCCATCTGTCTGTCTGTCTGTCTCTGTCTATCCATTCATCCATCCATGCATCCATCTATCTATCTATCTATCTATCTACCTATCTATCTTCTACCTATCTATCTAATCTATCTTTATCTATCTATCTATCTATCTATCTATCTATCTATCTATCTATCTATTATTAGTCCATCAAAATGCTACAAAATTTTTATGATTCCCATTTTTCCTTCATAAACTCCTTTCTGAGATCTTTCATTGTTTCCTATTCAATAGTTCAGGCATGTGTGTATTATGTTATTATGTTACATATATTCTTTGTATTCTGTAGAGCAACTAGTACAAAGTTAGCTCTTGACGAATATTTGTCAAATTAATATGTTTCCACTGCAGTAACTGTGCCCAGGTCACAGGGTATCCATCGAGAAGAGACATTCTGATACAGCTTAACATGGAAATAAGAAAACCCAAGGTTTCTTAGGCTGACAAGAATTTTAAAAGTCGATTACATTAGCATTTGTACTGCTGGATCAACCATTCACTGAGGAGAGAACTTGGAGCCACCGGATGTTTGTACTGTCTATTCTTGAAAAGAAATCCGAATTTTATAAATTCACTTTATAATTTCCTCCCTCTCATCTCTGTACCTGATAAACAAAGTGGATTTTAAAAAGCATTTTTGCATTTTTAAATGCTTGGATAATAAATTTAGGGAGACAAATGAGCTGAATTTCTGAATACCCCGTAGTTGAAGAAAATTAAAATCCTCTCTTCTCTGCTCAAACCTGAAACAAAACTATTTTTATATAATGCTGCCAACTTAATTAGTCTGTGGGATTGGCCAGGAGGGAATTAGTGGCACTAAAAGGTAAAATAATTAGTGAACATAGCTGTACCAGGACATTGCTAATTATATATGTACTCTATTAAAAATACTGTTTCAATATACATGGCTGATATGTGAGAGAACAGGACTAGTATATCAAGAGCTCTGACTT
Source organism: Pseudochirops corinnae (assembly GCA_028646515.1). Taxonomy (NCBI): domain Eukaryota; kingdom Metazoa; phylum Chordata; class Mammalia; order Diprotodontia; family Pseudocheiridae; genus Pseudochirops; species Pseudochirops corinnae. Next base: position 1,278,349 of record CM053591.1, on the reverse strand, counting down.
TGGGGGGTCAGGGTCAGGGAAGAATTCTGTCAATGCCTCCCGTTGCATATGGTTCTTAATAGGATATGTCTGTGACATCGTATACTAAAACAACCAGGTTAGAGCCATTACAAGAGTAGCAGCTGGGAAGTGGGTTCATTGCCAATCTGGATATTGATATGGTGATGCCAGGTTGTACTGGGCATTAGACCATATGATCTCCCAACTGAGGTAAGGCAGCAGCTACTCCTGCCCAAGTGGGCTCCAGGAGACAGAGCACCCTATCAAGTCCCCCAGAGCAATGTCTAGAGACCCCACCTTACACAAGGAGCCATCCTCTAATGGCCAGATGGCGCTATGCCTTCTCAGGGCAAGGGGTCTGCTAATCCACAGTTGCATCACCACATACCTGACCGCCCAGGTCAAATGCCTCTCAGAAACAATCTCTGTGACAAATCTATGACATCTAGGAAAACAAAGACTCTCTGCTCCAGTGATTTTTTGCGTTCAGTCTCTAGGAATAAGATAGGACAATAAAGGACTGCTTTTGGACATTGTTCTGGCTCACCCTCTCCAGTCTTTGCTTATTCCTTTACCAGTGTAGAGTCCCTGGTGCCATGAGGTCTTTTACCCCCCTGAGGGGTCTGTACACCCTGAAAAAACAGCACAGGCCCTCTTCAATTGGCAGGTTTCTTTTCCTGTGGGATGCTTTGGACAGTTTCCTGCCTGAGAGACTCTGGAGACTAAAGCATTGTGTTGTTGGAAGACTCTGTGCTTTCTAACAGCACAGGGGAGGTGAAACTGTCACTAGCAAACTATAGTGAATTTGTGTTTATTTGAAAGAAAGATGAATTAGTTGCAATTCTGAGCTTCTCAACAAGGGGGAGGGAGAATCCTTATTTAGCCCCTGTGGAAAAGGCAAACATTGGGTATAATTCGCCTGGTGCGCTTCTCAAGCAAAAGGAGGAGGAGGAGGGGGAAGAAGAGGAGGGGTAGAGGGAGGAGGGGAAGGGGAAGGAGGAGGGGAGGAGGAGGAGGAAAGGAGGAAGAGGAAGAGGAGGGGGAAGGGGAATAGGGAGGGAGAGGAGGAGGAGAGGAGGAGGAGGAAGAGGAGGGGGAAGGGGAATAGGGAGAGGAGGGAGAGGAGGAGGAGGAAGAGGAGGGGGAGGAAGAGGAGGGGGAAGGGGAATAGGGAGAGGAGGAGGAGGAGGAGGGGGAGGCTTCAGTGGGGGAGATAGCGGTATTGGGAGAGTCTTTCTGTCAATTTAGACTACAGGACAAGTAGCACATGAAAGGCTTTTGACTCCTAGTCACTTCCCTACAGAAAAAGAGTTGTTGCCTGTACTGAAAGTATCATCTGCATTTGTGGTGATTCTCTTGGCGCTATTTCTGATAGTTCTGATAGTAACCCTTTCTATCAGGAGAAGAATCTGCCTCTGCTGGAGGCATCATCCCTGCTGGCTCCCTCCTGTTCGCTCCTGGTACTGCTGTTGCTGCTCACCTTTATGCTCTTCATTAAGAGACCTAGTGTGAACTGCAAAGATTTGGTGTCACTTCCCACGTGGACCAGGTCATTGAGTAAGAAGGCTTGGTCCTTCTGCAGGAAGCGGGAAGACTAGTCTTTTGTTCTCTTTCACAGTTTTCACAAGTTCTCTCCCCCCTTTTTTAATTGTAACTCCTTCACAGGGAGTGAGGCTGCACATTTTTTTGTTTTAACTTTTCCCTTTAATACTTTCTGTGCAAAGAGAATTGTCCAGGAATGTCCTATAAGTATTTATATGATGGAAGGTTCTCTAGAACAGAGGTGTCAAACTCGTAGTCCATGGGCCACATATGGCCTGCAAAACTCCTCAATGTGCCTCTAACCAGATTAGAATGTCACCTGGAAATGTTCAGTAAAATACAAAAAACACAACTACTGTTCAGTCATTTCAGCTGTGGCCAACTCTTTACGATAACATTTGGTGCTTTCTTACCAAACATGCTGGAGGGGTTTGCCAAAATTTCCTTTTCTAGCTTGTTTAACAGATGAGGAAACTGAGGAAAACAGGGTTAAGTGACCTGCCTAGGGTGATGCAGCTGGGAAGTGTCTGAGGCCAGACCTGACTCAGGTCTTCCTCACTGCAGGCCCAGAACTCTACCCACTGTCCCATTTAGATGCCCCAAAATAGAACGAAATACAGGCGGCGTGAACTTGTGCTTTTCTTTTATTTATTTATTTATCGTTTTTAGTTTTCAACATTCATTTCCACAAAATTTTGAGTTACAGTTATTTTTCTCCTCGTCTTTCCCCTACCCCCACCCCAAAATAGCAAGCCTTCTGAATACCCCTTCTCCCAATCTCTTCTCTCTTATATCCTCCCGCATAATCCACCCTAACTTTCTAGTAAGGCAAGATGGATTTCTATACCCCAGTGCCTGTATATCTTATTTCCCAGTTGCATGTAAAAAACAATTTTTTTAAACATTTGTTTTTAAAACTTTGAGTTCCAAATTTTTTCCTTTCTTCCTTCCTCACCCACCCCCACTGGGAAGACAAGCCATTCAATATAGGTTGTCCATGTGTAGTTACCCAAACCATTTCCATAATTGTCATGTTGTGAAAGACTAACCATAATTCCCTCCATCCTATCCTGCCCCCCACTTATTCTACTTTCTCCTTTGACCCTGTCCCTTTTCAAAAATGTTTGCTTCTAACTACCTTCTCCCCCAACCTGCCCTCCCTTCTATCATCCCCCCTCTTATCCCCTACCCCTCTACTTTCCAGTAGGGTAAGATACCCAAATGAGTATGTATGTTTTTCCCCCCTTAAGCCAAATTCAATGAGAGTAAGGTTGACCCATTCCCTTTCACTTTCCTTCTCTTCCCCTCCATTGTAACAGTTCTCTCTCGCCTCTTTTATATGAGATAATTTACCCTAATCTATCTCTCCCTTTCTCCTTTTCCCACTAAATTCCTCTCTCACCTCTTAGTTTTATTTTTTAGATATCATCCCTTCATATTCAACTCATCCTGTGCCCTCTGTCTATGTATACATGAACATACAAGTGCCCACACAATATATATTTATATACACATAAATCCTCCTATACATAAGG
>CM053591.1:1250722-1274772 GCA_028646515.1 Pseudochirops corinnae | reverse complement strand
AGGAAGGAAGGAAGGAAGGAAGGAGCTGCATTGTCCAACTGGAACTGGATAGTCGGGTCCCCAGAGGACTATTACTCAGAGGCTGTTGTTTGTTTCCAAGCTTAAAGAGGACCTTGACATCAGGAAGTTGGTGCCATGACTTGAAAGTGAATTGGATATAAATAAGGCAGGGCTGTGCAAAGTCACCAGCCTTACTCTTTCCTCTGGAGCCGTCTGGGTATAGTGGCCAGATATAGATCAGGATGACTGGAGATGCTCCCCTGCCAATATGATAAAAATTACCATACTACCAAAGTTGTAGTTTTAAATGTTCTCCAAACGGATTAAAATGTGAAAAGGAAACTTTATAGAACTTGTTAGTATTTTTAAAAAATAGAATATCAAGGCAAATAATGAAGAAGAAAAGGTAGGAATGAAGAAGGAATACCATTCAGGCCTCAAAATATAAAGTAATATATCAAAACTCTTTAGTATTTGGTTTAAAAATAGAGAAGTCGATAAATGGAACAGACTAGATAAGGGAAAATCAGAAACAACAGAACTCTGTCACTCATTTGGATTTGATAAATTTGGAAACAATTTCCTTAGTATGTAACTGCCACTTGGCAGAAATTAGACTGGAAACCTTACACCTTATCCCACAATAAACTAAAAATGCATATGTGACCTGAACAACAAAAGTCATAAAGAAAATAGAAGAGCAGATCAGACACCTTTCCCAGTGCAAAGCAGCAAACTTCTTTCAGATTCAGTCTCCTCATCTGTAAAACGGCATCTACCTCACAGGTAGATCAAGTGAGATATTTACAATGCTTCGTCCTTAACACACTATATACATAGTATTATTTTGAATAATAATAATAATAACCAAAAAGGAGTAGAATTCTGTGCACAAACAAAATTAATGTATATGCAATCAGAAGTAGTAGAATAAAAAAATATTTTGTATCAAAATTCTTAGATGAGTTTCATACCCAATAGATATAATGAATATGTGTATGTATAAAGCCAAAAGCCAATAGAGACGTATCTAAACAAACGGTCCTCAAAAGAATTGCAAACTGTTAACAAATAAGTGAAAGAATGCCCCAAAACACTAATAATAGGAGAAATGCAAGTGGCGTTTTCTCAGTTGTCATTCTTCTTACCCTTGCAGCCTTTAACACTGTCCATCATGACCGCTCCTAAATATTCTTCTCTCTGGGTTTATCTTGTGCTTTTCCTCTTCCCTAGACGTTTCCTTTGCTGGATTGTTTTCCAGATCATGCTCTTTAACTTGCAGGTTTCCCTCAAGGTTTTGTCATAGGTCTTCTTTTCTCTACACTACTTCATTTCATCTTACCAGTTCCTATGGAATAGTTACTATCTCTATACTGATGATTCTAAAATCTACCCGTTCTGCCCCAAACTCTCTTCTGACTTCCAGTCTCAAGTCTCCAGTTTCTTTTGACAAGACAATGACAGGAAAGCTAATGAGCCAGTTCAGTTGTCTCTTCTCTGACGTTGCCATCTCATCACCTCAAGCCTTGATTAGTGAAATAGCCTGCCAGGGGAGCTGCCTACCTCAAGTCTCTCCCCACTCTGATCCATCCTCCATTCAACCATTAGAGTGATTTTTGTAAAGCACAGGTTGGATCTTGTCATCCCCCGACTCAACAAATGCAAGTGACTTCCTCTCATCCCCAGATTCAAATGCAATATGCTCTGGCCCTTCATAACCCAGGCCCCTTCTCCCCTCTGAGTCTTACTACATTTTACTCCCCAACAGTTACCATTCAATTTAGTGACACATGGCGGTCCATGAGCGAGACGCTCCATCTCCCAGCTCCAGGCATTTTCTCTGGCTGCCTGTCACGTCCGGAATACTTTCCCTCCTTGGCTCTGACTACTGACTTCCTTTAAATACCAACTAAAATTTCACCTTCTACAAGAAAAGACCCTTCTTACTTCCAGTGCTTTCTTTCCATTGATTATCTCCTATTTATCCTTTACCAAGAGATTCCACCACCAAGCATATACCCCATGAGCAATAAAAATAATAAATGACAAAAATAAAGCCCCTATATGCAACGAATACTGACAGGAGCACTTATATGGCAGCAAAGAACTAGAAACAAAGTAGATGCTCATAAATCATGAAATGTCAAAACAAATTTTGGTACATGAATGGGATGGAATATGCTTTGATGACTCCAGAAAGCATAGGAAGACCTGTAAACTAATGCAAAGTTAAATAAGCAGAGCCAAGGAAACAATTTCCACAGTGACTACAAATGAACAGCCACCAGAAAATGCATGTTGCAAATGAATTTACAAATTGATAAAGGATAAGCTTAATCCCAAAGAAGGCACAGAAGACACTTCCTATGATCCTCTTGCAGAGGCGAGAGGTGTGTGAGTAAATAACATTAATCATATTTTCAAATTTTTTCAGTATATTGATTGCTTTTGCTGATTTTCCTATTCTTCTCTTTTAAAAATTCTTTGTCGTATGTAATGGCTGTGAAGGGGAATTTAGTCAATGGAACAGCAGAGGGAGGGTTACAAGGGCAAATTTAGGCAGTCTAAAACCATATCAAAAATTATTTTAAAATAAAGTTATTTCATTAATGAGAATGTTAAAATTAATTTAAAGCAAAATAAAACTAAGGCTACTGGCTCATAAACCATGAGGCTACCAGTAGGGGCTCATGATGGATAGTACTAGAAACTCCAGCCCTTTGAAGTTGCCCTGAATCCTGTGGGTAATGGCGGTCAGCTGCTCTCTCGGGAAGCAACCAATGCGAATAGAGGTTGAGAATTAACCCACGCAGGTGCCACATTTGGATTTGAACCTTAGAGAGAGCTGCTTATTACAGGAGTGCCTGCTGTGTTGGGCGACAATCAACATGCATTTAATACACACCAACAACGTGCTGGGCCTTATGCTGAGTGGCGGGGATGCAGAGGACAAAAGGGAAGCAGTTCCAGCCTCAAGTAACTCACACACACACACACACACACACACACACACACACACATATGCATTCGTGTGTGTGACTCCCTCACATGCGTGAAGAAGGCAGCACATACACACACAAGTACATACAAAATATTTGCTAGCTAATAGCAGCACAACACCTGGCATTTATATAGAACCTGAAGGTTTGCAAAATGCTTTTCATGTGTCATCTCCTTTGAGCTTCACAACAGCCTCTGAGCCCGGTGCTCCTCTTATGCCCATTTGACAGATGAGCACACAGGCTATGAAATGATGCTCAGAGTCACACAGCTAGTAGGGTTTTGAGGCAAGATTTGAAATCAGATCTTCGTGACTCCAAGTCCAGCACTTTATACAAAATGAATATGTGGTCAGTTTGTGAAGGAAAGTACTGGCAGCAGGAGGTTCTGGACCATCAGTTATGTCCTCCCATATACACTTTAGTTTGGTTCCATTTTCAAAGTACTAGGTTCACAGTAAGGTTTAAATGAGAAAAGATTAGGTAAAAATAAATCTAGAAACGGTAGGTTTAGGAAATGGTGACAATAATGTTAACACAGTATCTCTGACTCACTTTGGCATGACAGAAAATATTTCCTGCATTCCCAAGATTCTGATTTGTTCTTGAGCATAACAATAGATGCTGGACTGAGAATGTAGCCTAGAGCCTCTAAGGTAAACTCGAGGTGCAGCGATCTGGCCGATAGATCTCACAAGTGATACCCAAAAGATGAAAACTGTCATCCTGAAATGTTTCACAACAACAAATACAACAAAATGGTCATTTCTAGTTTTATAAGTCAATGAGTGACCTGCAGGGATTAATTTCTATTTGAATTTGACACCACCAACATAGAGTTTTAGTCATTTGAAAAATAAAAAATTTGTCCTCTGCTTTCCTTTCCCGCCCCATCATGCAAAATATAATTTTAAATTTTATTAGGTTTAAAGAAAGAAGATAAAAAGTATGTTCAACAAAATGTGAACCCAGCTGTTGGAGTGTTGTTTCTTAGGTCCTGCTGGGGAGGGGGTGCAGGGAGGAGGAGTGAAGAGAAGGAAGGAATTAAAACCGTCCCCAAACTCCAAATATAAAGCAGGACAAACTGGATTTGAAAATCAAGCCTCATCCTGTCCAGAAAACGAATCTTTGTCCCCACATCCCACAGCTGTTTTTCCAAGAAAAAAAGATTAGAAAGATGTTTCAAACTCTTGGGGGAAGAAAAGATTTAAATTTCATTTCTGTCCAGGATAGACAAAATAGGCCTTAATAAAAACCATGATAGGGAATATCAACTAAGTCAATGAAAAATGTCAAGTCCAAGGAGAGCCAGACGGAAGAAGACAGGGACCTTTGGTAAGACAAGTGTCTGGAGAAGGCGAAATGAAGAGAAGAAAACCTTAACAATTTAACATTTCAAGTATCATTTTGTCAGGAAGGTTCACTGCCTCAGCAGCACTTCTACAATTCAGCAGAGAGATTTTCTAAAACTTTACTTCTGACAATCAATAGATATTTATTAAGTGACTAGCACGTGGCAGGCACTGGGAGGCACACGGATGTACTTATGTGTATATGACACACACGTGCATGTACAAGTGTGAATACATATGTATATTTACACACACATATATTCATCTGTACTCACATGAGCACTGGGAGGCATACGGATGTAGTTATGTGTATATGACACACACGTGCATGTACAAGTGTGAATACATATGTATATTTACACACACGTATATACATGCGTACACACACGAGCACTGGGAGATATATGTCTGTGTGTGCGTGTGTGTCAGGCAGGGTAGCGGGCATCATCGTCAGTCCTCATGTCCTTTCGAGACTCACAAGTGTGGCAGAGCTCACTCTGTCCTGGTGTGTCCATCAAGTCCTGAGGGTTACTCCTCATCTCGATGCCCGATTGGAGGGAGATGTTTAAGGCGAGCAAGTCTTTTTCTTCACTCAAACAACCAAACTGCAACCCCCTATCATCTGGACGATTGCAGTTGCCTTCTAGGTATTGTCTCTATCTCCAGTCCCTCCTTACGCCCACCCATTTTCCACTTAGCTGACAAATCTCTATAAGGCATAGGTCTAATTGTATCTCAACACTCCCCCCCTCGCCCCCCCATGAGCTACAGTGGCTCGCGAAGACCTCTAGGATCAAATACAAAGGGGGCTGGCAGACAGGAAGATGTCATAGTCTCGCCCTTTCCTTCCTCTCCAGCCTCCAGCTCCATCCACGGCATGTCCTCCATGATCCAGCGACGTTGCTGGACTTGCAGTTCCTCAGGCATGACCACAGCTTTGCCCAGTTTGGTGACTGTACTGTGGCTGGATCCACCTCTGCGCTGCCCTACTTTTCAATACTCAGCTCAAATCTCACCTTCTGCAAGAGGCTGTTGGCTAGTCACCGTCGTGTAAGACGTTTCCCTTTCCCATTCATTATTTTTAGTCTCTCTCCCTGGTTTGGAATTGTGTTTAATAATACGAGTTCTACATAATCATTTTTCTGATAAGAGGAAGGAAGAAAACAGCACTACATGCTTACTAAAATTAGACTGAAGATTTACATATGAAATTGCTTTAATAATGATATAGAATTTTAAATCATTTTTCCCATTTTAAAATATCTATGTAACAATATTAGAAGACAGAAGGGCTCAATTTACCAGTCAGGCCCTCACTGATTTTTTAAACAAAATATTCTCCCTTCAGCCTATCAAAGGCATCGTCCATATCAGATACAGGGTGTGGGCAAAGACAGAAAAGGCCAGTGCTGTGTCAAACTGAAATTATCCAAAGTTCAAGTGAATTATGGGCTTCTAATTTGTTGTTTTTCTGATAGTCCTGTTGTCCATAGGGTTAGATACATAAGGTTTGAGTGGGTTTTCACCAGATGAACTAGTTACTAGAAAAGCAAAGTTAGGAGGTTGTTTTCAGAAAAGCAAATTTAGGAATCTTGTTACTGGAATATTTTAGCAGAATTCCCTAGGAATCTACAAATACTTGTAACCAGCAAAGCAGATCTTCTAGGAGGAGCCCCCTTCAGAGATGCCACCTGAATTCTACTCCAGAATGTCCAAGTGAAGATGGTTCCAGGAACCAGAGGACCACAAGTGACATCTGGGACTCAAAGTGTGCTGAAGAAATGAACAGTGGGAGTGGGTTACTATGCTAAGTACCAGGACAGACGGTCCCTTTCTTCAGAGCATTCTAATAGGGGAAGACAGCACACAAAAGGGAGCTGAAAAGCTGGCAGGGGGTGGGGGCATGGGGTGGGGCATAGCTTGGCTGTGAAGTCAGGATCATGGCTGGGATCGGATGGGGTCTGGCTTCACTGCTTCACAAAATGAAGGCCAATATAATTAAAGTTTTTAGAAATTATGTCTAAAAGGCTTTCTGATTAATAAAGTAGGATAGGAGGATTACATCATCAAGTCCAAAGGCAGGTTCATTCCTCTATGACCTCCATTCCTGATTCCCTGAATTTCTTCTCTACCACGTCCTAGTAAACCATCCACCCTGGGAAAATCCTTCCATGCTTGTGGCCACTTCCTCTGACTGATCAGTTCCTCTCCAGGACTCTTCATTACAAAGAAGGGCCTAGGCAAGCTAAGTCCATTCTCCTATTCTCTAGCTTTCACTCTTGATTCTTTGGGTTTCTTTCTCTACCGTGCCCCTGAGTGGGTCCCTCCTTTCTTTCCCTTTCTACCCTTTACAATTTCTTTCTGTGTGCTGTCTTCCTCCATTAGATTATCAGAATATACTTTCTTTTTGTTTCATTGTATTCCTAGAACTCAGTGTAGAGCTTGGCACAAAGTGAGGACTTAAATGCTTGTTGGCTTGAACCTATGAGATTAGCATGAAAGGCAGCCTGGGAAGAAGACCATGTGGAGAATGAAGAATTCTGAATGAATCACTAAACTCATATAAGGGAGGTGACCTAAATGATGTGCAATGACCCTATCCTAATATTCCCTTATCATACATAAAAGATAGTTTGTCTCCATTTCTCAGAGGATATCTACATCTTCTATATCTTAGATATCTAGCATAATGTTCTATAATAGTAGTTTATGAATTTATTTAGTTAACAAGCTACTGCCTTCATCAAGGACAGTGGAGCCATTACATCTGGTCTCTTAAATCAGTCTCCACTGTGTGCACGTAGAAGTGGCACTAAAGGAATTTTTTTTTTAATAGGAATACCAGCTGGAATAGAAAAGCTATGCAAAAAATATTGGAACTAAAATAATACATATTGGAAGTAACACACTCATACTCTATGCAACTCTGAATTCATCCAACCCTCCTGGAAAGCAATTTTAAATTATATTCAGCAACTCACTAATACACGTGTACTCTTTTATGGAGAGATTCAATCGCTGGGTATATTCTTCACCAAAGAGGTCATAGAAAGAAAAAGCCCAACACTGTATATCACAAAATATTTAGCCCTTTTTGTCTTATCTAAGAGTCAGAAATAGGTAGATGCCCATTAATTGTTGAATTGCTACACAAATTGTGGGACGTGAACGTGAGTGATGCCCATGAAGCCTGCGGAAAAGCAGACATCTGCCTATAGGAGCTGATGACAAGTAAAGTTAGTAGAACCCGGAAAACAATATTATTGTTGTTGTTCGGTTGTTTCAGTCATGTCCAAATCATCATGATCCCATTTGGGAATTTCTTGGCAAAGATGCCAGAGTGGTTGGCCATTTTCTTCTCCAGGTCATTTCACAGATGAGAAAACTGGCAAACAAGGTTAAGTGACTTGACTAGGTTAACACAGCTAGTAAATGTTTGAAGCCAGATTTGAACTCAGGTCTTCCTGACCTCAGGCCTGGTACTGTAAACATCAGACCCAGTGGCTAAAACAAAGTGAACTGGAAGAATAGCAGTGACAAATCAAAACTGAGCCCTTTGCAATTATAATAATTGAGCTTGATGTCACAGAATTATTTCTTCTTTCTCACAAAAAACGACTCCCCTGCTGGCAAATTAAGTAGGTATATGTTGGGAAATAAAGGTGGCATAAAAACAAAGGCTACCTAATACTTCAAAGGTATTTTGCAGTCTATGTTGTCTACATGCTGTCCTCCTTGAGGTTCCATCCCTAAGTCCTGTCCTCCCACAAAGTGTCACCTGGGCAGCCGCTAAGATTATACCAGATTGTTTGATAATGAGTTTGTTCAACAAGCCCCCATTATTACTATCGAGAAAGACACAGAACAGGGAGATGCATTTGCCAAAGGTGTTTGCCACTGTCGTGAAAAGTGTCCACTGCACAGTCTAAACAGAAGTGAGCTCTTCCACGTGCTCCTGTTTACAGATGATATTTCACTCAATGCATCAGGCCCCAGAACATTAAAAAGATTGTCAAAGGAAACTTAAAACCCACAAAGAGTAGCCAGAAGCCTGGCCACCAGGTGAGAGTTCTTTTTTGGCCATAACAACAAGCAAAATAATCTGCTGAGGTGCTGAAGAACAGTGAATTGTACCAGTCCAGGGAAAAGACGCCACACTGATATCACAGACCCTTAAAGGCATTGAAACCCCCACAAGCAGTAACAGCCATGCAAGGAGGGGCTCTCCCTTTAAACTGCTCCAAACAGATCTAGGAAATTCACTGAACTAAATCCTGATAGGGAAATTCAAGAAAAAGTGACATTTTTTCAGCCCAGGTCTGCATACAGATACTAGAAGCTGTGAAGCAGGGAAAAGAGTCCTGGAATCATGCTGGGTGACCCTCAGACTGATACTAGGTTACTAGGATGGAGACAGCTGTGAACCAGCAGTTTCATTGCCCATTCAGATCGAGGAAGGACTGAGAAAGAGACCTCCTCCCCCCCAACCTCTCTCCCCCAGCAGTCTTAGGCTTTAGGCAATACACTTAGAGAGGAATAAGTTCCGAAGCAAACAGTAGTGATGTGGCTGTGATTCTGGGATCAGAGCAGGGTAACAGTTAAAACCTCTAATCTAGTCTAAAGTCTTCATCATAATAGTCAAGGCAGAAAAACCAAAGAGGAGCCTGGAGTTCTGTCACTCTAAATCAGCATAGCTTCCCAGCTGAACGGTAGAGGCAGAGTCCAATAACAGTCTCATGGTACTCAGACCCAAACCCAGGTCACAAATATGAGGAGCTCAGACCAGGGAATGGATGGGGTAGAAATCAGACTTTGCCCTCAATCAGACCATTTTCGGAGCTCCAAAAGCTTATAATTCCTCAGCATGAGCCTCTGACATACTGAAATAACATAAGACTCAAAACCCCAAGAAAACACCAATTAGATCAGCCCAAACATTCCCTCCAGATGTGCACAGAGCCTGGTCCTAACATCAAGACAGAAGTCAAAAGATAGGTTGGAAGAATAAGCAAACAAAGAAAGAATCTTAGTGTAAAAAGTTATTATGGTAACAAGTATGCTAAAGACACAAACCCAGAAAAAAAGAGTGACTCCAAAACATCCACAAGCAAATCCTCAGAGAAAAACGCAGGTTGGGCACAAATTAAACTCAAATAACTGAAGAGATGAAGTTTAATATTATTAATACAACTTATTAATAATAAAGGTTAAATAATGTTTTTGTCAATAAAATGACAGTACTAGAGGAAAAAAACTGGAAAAAATTAAGTTAGAAGGAAAAAAGTTGGAAAGAGAATTAACCATTTGGAAGAATAGGTATAGAACTTCTCATAAGCAGCAAACTACTTGAAAATTAAAATGGATCAAAAAGAAGTAAATAATTTCACAAGCCAATAAGAACACTAAATCATGAAAAGACTTTAAAAATAGCAAAGGAGCTAGGATCACAATCAAGAATCACCGACTCAGTAAAATCGGTCTCAGTCCCTCCGTCAGGGGGAAAAATGGATATTGGATGAAAGAGAGGACTTTCCAGTATTCTTGGTGAAAAGACCAGAGTTGAATAGAAAATCTGACTTTAGAATACAAGACTCAAGAGAAGCATAAAAAGGTCAACAGGAAAGGGAACTCATAAGGGACTTAAAGGTTAAACTGTTTACATTCCTACATGGGAAGATGATGCTTGTAACTCATTATTAGGGCAGTTAAAAGGAGCATATACAGAGAGAGGGTACAGGTGGGAGTTGAATATGAAAGTATGTTATTTAAAAAATAAAATTAAGGGGTGAGAAAGAGGAATGTTCTTGGAGAAAGGGAAAGGGAGAGGCAGAATGGGATAAATTATCTCACATAAAAGTGGCAGTGGAAGTGAAGATGGGTGAGGTAGAGGCAGAAGGGAGTGCATGAACCTTATTCATTGGAATTGGCTCAAAGAGGGAATAATATACACTCTCAATTGGGTATAGAAATCTATCTTACCCTATAGGAAAGTAAGAGGGAAAGGGGATAAGAAAGGCAGGTAGTGATGATAGAAGGGAGGGCAGACTGGGGGAGTGGTAGTCAGAAACAAAACACTTTTTAGGAGGGATAGGGTGAAAGGAGAGAGAGAATAGAACAAATGGAGGGGAACAGGATGGAGGGAAATGGAGTTAACAATCATAACTGTGAAAAAGAATTTACCCCAATAAAAGCCTCATTTCTCCAATATATAGAGAGCTAAATCAAATTTATAAAAATAAGAGCCATTCCCCAATTGATAAATGATCAAAAGATATGAACAGTAAGTTTTCAGATAAAGTCATCAAAACTATCTATAGCCATATGAAAAAATGCTCTAAATCACTATTGATTAGAGAAATGCAAATTAAAATAATTCTAAGGTACTACCACACCCCTGTTAGATTGGCTAATAGGATGGAAAAAAGAAAATGACAAATGTTGGAGGGGATGTGGGAAAATTGAGACATTAATGTACTTCTGAGATTTCTTAGAAACAGAAGGAAAAATAGAAGTTGAAGGAATCTACTGTTCATATCCTGAACAAGACTCTCAAAAGGAAACTCCTAGGAACATTAGAGCCAAAATACTGAGCTTCCAAGTCAAAGAAAAACACTGTAAGTAATAAGAAAGAAAAAAAATCCAAATATTCAGGAACCATAGTTAGAATCATCATATTTTTATGATGGAGCAGAAAGCTTGGAACATGATATTCCAAAAAGCAAAGCATATAGGCTTAAGCCAAGAATAACTTATCCAGCAAAACAATGTTATTATACTACATGAATTTTTAAAGAAGTGAAGGATTTCCAAGCATTCCTGATCAAAAGACTAGCATGATATAGAAACTTCGAGAAACATAAAAAGATAAATATAAACAAACAATAAGAAGCATATATATACATATACATATGTGTGTGTGTCTGTATATATATATATATATATATATATATATATATATATATATATATATATATATATATATATATATATAAAACAATGATAGGACAATTTTACATATGTAGTTATTTCTGTCTGACTGTAGCCATCTCTGAGGGGGGGAAGGATGAAAAAAGGGGGAGGAAATTTACATAACTTTGTTGTGTATTTAAAAGGAATAACAAGATGTACATAGTGAATTTGCAGTTTCATGTGTGTTTTTTCTTCATTCTTGAAGGGAGAGCGAAGAAGAAAAGGTGATTTTTGCTTATTGAAAAAATATAATTAAAATGACATGCCCAACAAAACAATACAAAAATACTATACTTCTCCCTCTGTGGTTGTATTGAGGCAAGGGTGGATATCAAAAGAGCTATTATGAGAGAAAGAATACACCTTTTTTTTAGTTCTCATTTAAGTCAAAGAAATATCAATGACTTTTTCAGCAAATTATTTTGGTTGTCTTTATAATGAAAGGTCCTTCTAAATAAAAATTTTCCATTGCTTGGGACTTACTTCAGTCCTCTACTTAAAATAGTCTTGATGATTTTTCAGGATCTCTTTATATATGATGCTAAATAAAATGTTATATAAGACAGAAGGAAAAGATGAATGCTGGATGATGTTACCATTTCTACCACGAGATAATTGCTTCAAGAATCTATATTACTGAAATTGTCTATACTTAATAACAACATCTGAGAGTCCGAATTATGCAAACTATTCTTTCCATTAAAGTTTTATCTTTAATTGTACTTAAATTTTTAAATTTAATCATATTTTAAATGATATGATAGTAGAACTAAGCATGAAACATGGCATATCTGTGTTTTCTACTTTTATATGAATCACGATTTTCATGACTGATATTCCAGGTAACTTCTTACAAGTCCCTAGTCGACTCTTTAAAATGTCAATGCAAAACTAGTCTATAACATATATTTTTTCTCCCTTTAATCTTGAAATCATACTAAAGTTGGGACAGTATAGCACAAACTAAATATTAACTGTGGTAAACATTTATTTTCTGGAAATGGAAAAAGTCTATGAAGTATATAACTAGCTGCTGAATCATTCTAGGTACGGAGAGTCACATACAAATTTCCATTCTGTAGTTCAAGCCTTCCTTCAGTTACTGAGAAATGCTTAGCTGGATTATTATATCTACATAGGAATTTCCATTCTATGTAGTAACTACATAAGTAGAGTTCCCTTTGATTTAGTCAATTTCTGGAAAGGGCAAAAAGTGGAAGTTCAAAAGGGACCAGGATATTAGTTTTATGTCATAAATGAAACCTTTTGCTGATTCTCTGCTGCACTGTGAGAGGACAAGATGAAAAGTACCATTTTCCCTTTTTAGCTGGGACTTTTGACATGCCAGATTTTTATTTTGGTCCTACATACATGCCTAACAGGGCAAACACAAAATGTTTATTTGCTGGAGTGAGAACAGTACAACTTTGCTTGGCAGGGAAGGAGAGGCTGCTGCTGCCGCTGCTGCTGCTGCTGCTGCTGCTGCTGCTGCTGCTGCTCAAGAGGAGTAGTTGCTAAGGTTGGTTAAGAAGGAAAATTAAGTCCCTTATTTATTAGGAAAACCAGTAAGTTCTGTGACTGCAGAAATTTGGCCTTTTGTGTTCTGCAGCCGAGATACTTGTGTCCACGGGCTGGCAGATTTGGGGGACTGAGGAAATGTGATATCTTCTCTTTCATTCTCCATCCCGTTTAGCCCCAGTCATTATTCCGCCTTGATTCTTTAGCCCGCTGATTCAGTTCACAATATTTTGTGCTCCCTCCCTGTAATGGGGACACCCAGTAAAAATTCCAGGGACCTGTACACGCAGGTTTGGGAAACAAATGGGATCATCTTAGCAATTGATTTTTCTTAATTTCTGTCAGTTCTCTAAGCCCAGGGTAGGAAAGACTTAGCAAAGGATCGTATGCAATTTAATATCCCCAGGAAACTCATTTTCCGCACCACAGAACCCACAGAAATCAAAACTAGCCAGTCAGGTGGTACTGCCTTTCAAGATCGCTAATGGTACCACCCTGACTCTTAAAAGCTGGGCAGGAGAGAGAGCCTGGGGATTCCCAGGGCAGGGATCTCTGGCAAGTGAGAGAGCATTGACATTTTAGGCAGCTGGGGTCACTGCACACTAGAATAAATAGTTCTAGGCACACACGCAGGCAAAGCTTCACCACGGTCACTCACTTTAACTTCTCTGCCCCTGGGGGCACATGCACCTCGAGAGAAAGAAAAGCGCGGAATTGGGTTTGCCAAGTCACCCACCGGCCAGACAAAAAATCCTTCCCTGCAACAAATTCCTCGACCTTTTCCTTCTACGTTTCACACACTTAGTCCCCACACACCTTCCCACGTCCCATTCGGCCACCAGCTCTCTGGCCTGAGGGTCCGGGGGCGCTTTCTTCTCCGCTTCCACTTACCAAACCTGATGACTTGCTGGGAAGTCCTGGGGACGCACACGTCTAGCGAGCAAATGAAACAGAAGAGACCCCAGCAGACAAACGTGCTCCCCAGCCTGGAGCCCACAAGAAGTGGGACGTTCTCCATCCTTTTGTCTTCTTAATGGATCCCCAACGCTGCCCCTTCCTAGCGCTCAGAAGCTGGTCCTTGCTCCGACCGCATCCCTCCTCATTCTCCAGGGGGTTTCCTTCCCTCTGCCCTGCTTATCTGTCTCCATAGCAGGAAAGAGAGTGATAATTATAGAATTGCAGGTGAGAAAGTGGCAGGAAGTTGCTGTTGTGCTCTGGAATTGTCACTTTCCTCTATGCCATCACCACCTCTTCCATCAGGAGCAGATTTAGAAGAATCGAAGCTCTTTTTGAACCTGCGGGTGAGGGAATGTTGGTGGTAAACGTTATTGCTCTAAATAGCTGAAATGTCTCCCTCATTTGTGCTTTCTTTGGTCAAAAGAGGGAAAGGTGGAGAGAGAAAGGGGATAACACAGGGGAGAGAATAGCTGAAGAAGCAAGCGGATAGACATAGCGGATGAATTTTTGCAGAGGTTCTGAGCAGTTGAAAAGTAGAATTTCCAGTAGATTAAATGGGATTAGAGATACCCTTGCCACTCTGATTCCTTCTCCCTGCCTCACGCTTTCTTTACTCTATGCTGTTCCTGCTCTCCAAACACCCTCTACGCCCACTGTGTAGGATGAAAATCTAATTAGATCTCTGTATCCTAATGATAAAAGCAAATCTGATGGCGGTAGTCTCCAAAGTGTAGGCAGCTCATATAGAACAGGTCGGAAAGAAGAACCTCCTTGGAAATGCCCCCAGTGCACCTTCAAGAAAGTCTCAAGGACTTTTCACATCTTCTTTTCTCTCCTTCCTCCTCTTTCTTCTTTCTCTTCTTCATCATTTCTCCCTCCTCCTCCTTTCCATTGTTCTTCCTCTTTCTTCTTTCCCCTTCTCTTTTCTTCTCCTCCCTCTTGCTCATCCACTCTCCTTTCCCTTCTCTCCTTCTTCCTCATCTTCCTCTCTCCCTCATGCTCTTCCTGTTCCTGCTGCTCCCCTTCCTCCTCTTCCCTCTTTGAGAGGCTTTCTCGATTGCCACCAATATTACCAAGAATCTTGAGCTAGAGTTTACCTTCAACAAATATTCCCATAGTCTATATCTCCCTTTCATAGAGAGAAAAGTTCACTTAAACAGGGAGTTTTGGCTGGCTCTTGTGGCCTGTGCAGACACTCCTTGATTTAGTCTGACAATCTGTTTGCCGGACTGGGTGGTTTGAATTTTATATGTACGGTTGTATATATTTGCATAAGTGAAGTTTTACAGATATGCAGTATTATATTACATGTACAGATTACTCCCTCTTGCAAAAGATCTCTCACAGTGACATAAAACAATTAAGTAAATAACAGTGACCTTATCTGAAAGTGCATGCATCATTTCCTATCTGTGGCACCCCCCCCCATTCTACTTTTTTTAAATTAACAGAAACCTATTTTCTCTCTCCCCCCAGCAATCTTATGGACAAAAAGAGAAAAGAAAACCCGATTCCTTATAACAAATATGCATAATGAAATAAAATGAATTCCTCCCTCGCTTGTGTTTCAAATAGGTATGTCTCATTCTGAACCCAAAATCCAGCTACCAAACATCTCTCTGTCTCTGATTCCACATTTCATTATCAATCTTCTGGAATCACAAATGGTCAATATATGGCTCACAGTTCTTGTAGCTAGCAAACTTGTTCGTTTTTATAGTGGTGGATTCTGGTTCAATTCAGTTCTTCATCAGTTTATAAAAGTGCATTAAATTGCTCATTTTTGTAATATTTGCGCTATGGCATGAATTGTTCTTCTGGTTCTGCTTATTTAACTCAGCATCAGTTTGTCTAAGTGTTTCCATGTTGTATTGAAATCATTTATTTTTTGATTTCTCATAGCACAGGAGTACTCCATTACAGTAATATGCCAATAATATTTTATTCAGCTATTCATCGACTTACGGGTATCTTCTTAGTTTCCAAGGTTTTTTGAGCACAAAAAGAATTGTTATAAACATTCATGTAGATAGTAGACATTTTCCTTTTTCTTTGATCTCTTTTGGATATAGGCTTAGCTGTAATTTAGCTGGCTCAAGGACCATACATGATTTAGCAAATTTTTGTGTATGATTCCAAATTATTTTCCAAAATGGTTGTACCCATTCACAGATCCAATGTATGTATTTTCCAACTTTTATCATTTTCCTTTTTGTCTTTTTTGCCACTTTTATGGATTTGAAGATGAAATCTTGGATTTGCTTTACTTTGCATTTCTCTAGTTAGCAGTGATTTTAAGCATTTTTTTTTTGCTATAAATAACCTGAATTTCTTCCCTTTTCAGTTGTGCATGTCCTTAAACTATTTATCAATTGGGAAATGGCTCTTTTTCTTATAAATTGAAAGAGTTCCTTATATGTCTTCAAGGCAAGATCTTTATCAGAAAAACTTGCTGCTAAAATTTTTTTCAATTGCTTCCCTTTTAATTTTATTTTATTATAGTTATTACAAAAACTTTAATTTTATGTAACCAAATTTTTCATTTTATTTTTTGTAATGGCCACTATTTCTTATTTGGTAATGAACTTTTCTCCTTTTCATGGATTTGATATATAATTTTTCCCATGTTTCTCTATTTGTTTCGGATGTGACCTTTTTTTTGGCTATAGATCATATATCCATTTGGAGATTATCTTTGTACAAAGTGTGAGGTTTGATCGAAACCTAATTTCTTCCATACCATTGTCTAATTTTCCTAGCAGTTTTTGCCAAATAATGAGTCTTTATCCCAATAGCTGGAAATCTTTGTGTTTGTCAAATATCAGAATATTATATATATTTGCTTCTGTATGTTGCAAACCTAATCTGTTCTGCAAATTAATTTCTCTATTTTTTTAACCAATACCTAATTGTTTTAGTGATTACTGCTTTGTAGTATAGTTTTAAATCCAGCAATGCTATGCCTCCTCCATTCTGATCCTTTTCATTTTTTTTTGAGATTTTTCACCTTTTCTCTTCTTCCACATATATTTTGTTATTTTTCCTAATTCTGAAAAGTAATTTATTGATATTTTACTTGTTTTTTTAATTTACCTTGAATGAGTAAATTAATTTAGGTAGAATTACCATTTTTGTCCTATTGGTTCATCCCATCCATGAGTAATTAATATGTTTTTAATTATTTAGATCCTTTATTTCTGTGATCAGTTGTTTGTAGATAAATTTACATGCTTCTGGTGTATAACTTGTTAGATTCCCAGGTATTTTATAAATTCTATAGTATTTTTAAATGACGTTTCTTTTTCTATCTCTTCCAGCTAAATTTCATTGATGTGATAAAGAAATGCTAATAATGTTAATTATTAGTTAACTTTTTAGGGTCAAGTATTCCATCATATAATCTGCAAAAAACTGATAAATTTGTAACTCCTTTACTTATGGCTATTATTTTCATAGGTATATGGGAAATCTTGGATTTGCTTACTAACTGTGTGACCATGAACAAATGACAAATTCTTTTTGCCTCCATTTCATCAACTATAAAATGAAGATAATAATAGCACCTTCTTCACAGGGTTGTTGTGAAGATCACATGAGATAATATCATAAACACTATGCAAACCTAACCCTAACCCTAATTTGCTGTTACTACTGCCAGAACCACCTACCATAATTCCACTACTGCTTTCATTACAAGTTTATAGTTTTCCTAATATTAAACAAATCTTGCATTCTTGTTATGAATCAAAAGGAAAGGAGAATAAAAGAGGGGTGGTAGAGTCAGAGAGGCATTAGTCGTAATGGAAACAAATCTAAAGTTTGGAGAGTTAAAGAAAAAGTTAAAAGAAAAAAGGCTAACTTGAAATGAACATGGAGACAATTTATTGAAGAAAAAGTATAAAGCAGAATAAAGAGAAAAAATTATCTATTATAACTGTGAATGTGAATGAGATGAATTCACCCATAAAATGGAAGAAGTTAGCAGAATTAGTTGGAAAGCATGTTGTTTAAAAGAAACACAAGGGAAACATAAAAACTCACACAGAACTAAAATAAGGGGTTGGATCAAAATCTATTATGTTTCAACTGAATAAAAACAGGGACAGCAAGGCAACAGGAAACATGTCTTAATTTTAAAAAGAAATAGTGGAAATACATTTTCTGAAAGGTTAACTAGACAATGAATTGATTTCTGCTCTCAACCTATATTCATCCAATGGCATAGCTTCTAATACTTAAAGGAAAGACTAAATTACAAGGAAAAAGAGGAAATAAGATTATAATGAGTGATGCCAATTGACCTTTTACCAGTCCTAAATGATTCTCATGGAAGAATAAGTTAAGAATTTAAGAAACCAAATAGAATTTTAGAAGAATAAGATATGATAGGTCTCAAGTGATTGTTGAATGGAAATAGAAAATTGTGTGCATATCTCCCCGCTGTGTGTCACTTTTATGAAAATCAATCAGGTCTTAGAACATTAAAACCTTACAAACATATGCAGAAATATAATATACATCCTTTACTCATCATAATATAATAAAATTATGATGCAAAAAGATCACTGACAAAAGTTTTAAAAATCAATTACTTAATCTTAAAGAATTATTGGGTCAAAGAATAAACCATGGAAATGATAAATACTTTCATTAAAGATGACAACAAGAGACAACATCACAAATTTTTAGGATCAAGCCAAAGTCATCCTAAGGGGGAAATTAGCTCATTAGCAGACAAGAGAAAGACTAGATAAAAATGGAAAATGCTACTAAAAATACTAGAAAGCCAGGAAATTAAAGCTCCCAAATGCCAAAATAAAAATCCTGAAATTAAAGAAGAAAATAACAATACTGAAAACAAAAAATTGAATTTATTATTATTATTAGCATTTTCCCAAAAGCCAATAAAATAGATAAGCCACTAAAATTGATTTAAAAAGAAGAAAAAGGAAAACTAAATTACCAGTATAAAAAAATGGGAGGAAAAAAAGGGAGAATTTGTAACAATGAAGAGATAAAAGATATTATGAGAAACTATTTTGGCTAACTATATGTCAACAAAATCAATAACTTAAATGAAATAAATGTTTACAAAAATATAAAATATATGAATTAACAGAACAAAAAACCCCAATTTCAGAGGTAGAAATTAAATAAGTCATATATGAACAAGCCAAAGAAAAAAGTCAAGTTCACAAGAGATTTCTATCAAACAGTCAAAGAACCATTAGTTCAAATATCACATAAATTGTTTGCATAAAGATGAAAAGAGGAGATCCTTCTGTGCACAGACACAGTCTTAACGTATGAACCAAGTGCACTTGTGCCTGTGCTTTGTTTTTATTCGAGATTCTGCTTGTAGATGTTTTGGAGTCATTTTCTTCCTCAGAATTTGTCCCGAGCAATTCCTCTGTTTGCTCAACCTTCTAGCCCGCTCTGGAGGGAGTGCTCAGGCTCCTCCTGATGCTGCTTTCTTGGGTTATTGAGTGTTGTGTTATTCCAGGAGCTCACGGCCAGCTCGGCTTGGGGATCTCCAAGCTTCACATGTCTTGACTGAGGTCTGTTCTGGAGTAAAGTTTGCTCATCTGAGCTCCGTAAGTTCCTAAGTCATCTTTGGGTCTAAACGACAGGACTGTCCGTTTGCCCCATCCGGGGTGTCAGTAGACCACAGCTGGGTTTGGCCACTATCAGCAAGCTCAAAATCTGCTGAAGCAGCATGTCAGAACTATAGGCTTCCCTTTGATTTGGTGTATGTGCCCTGGTTATTCCTCTGAAGACTTTAACCTGATCTGGCGACTAAAACCGAGACCCTGATTCCCTTCTGTTGTTAGCTGCATCCAAGAACTGCTTTCTTCTGAACTTGTTCTTTTTGTGGTATGCAGCACAGGGCCTGTGACAGCTACTCGCCCTGGAATACCACTCCTGGGTACACATTCCCTCCTCAGTCTGCCCTGGATCTGTGTCCCAGAACCAGCAGAAAGTGAGTAAAGGACCTGCCAGTGGGCATCTGTTCCTACATCCTATGCAAGTTTAGGCCCTTCTGTGCATGGTCTAGGACCTCTCATTATCCTCTTGCATGGCCTCTCCCTGTGCTGGAACACAAACAGAGCACTGGACAGATGTCATCCTCAGTGTTTGCAAACCTCTCTGTCTTATTCAGAGCTGGGCTAGAAAAGTTATTCATTGTGATTTTTTTCTTGGATTTCTCAATCAGGATTTGGTCTGGCATATTTTCTAGATCTGTTTGAAGGAGTTGGGGAGGGGGAGGTGGGACGGAGGTGGGACTCACTGTATCTGTTCTTCCTATTCTATCTTGGCTTCCTTAGTCTTTTCAAAGAATTATTTTTTGGTTTTGGTTATCATTCTTATAGTCTCTTTGGTTTCCAATTTATCTTTTTTTCTCTAATTTCCATTACCTTTTTTTATGATTATTTTGGGATTGTCAGTTTGTTGGGTTTCTAATTTTCTAAATGCACATTCAATTTGTTACTTCTCTCATTTTCTATTGTGTTAATATATGCTTTAGAAAATGATTTTTCACCCTTGAGGACTGTTTTAAATATATACCCAAATTTGGGGGGCTATTAATATGATGTTCTTTCACTCAGTTATTCATTGTTTTTATTTTTATGTTTTGGCCCATTACTATTTAGGATTTCACTATTAAATCTCAATTTGGGTCTGTTTTGTTTGTGTTTCCTGAAGTCATTACTGTTTTTATTATGGTTATGGTGTGAAAATGATTTATTTATTGTTTCTGATTCTTTGGATATATTTGCAATATTTCTGCATCTAATATATGGTTTTCAATTCTTAGTTCCATATCATGCTAAGAAATACATATATTATTTAGCAGCCCCATTTAAATGCCATGAATTCTTTTTAGCTCTAATTTCTCTAACAAATGGTTCAATGTTATATTTGCCTTTGGTTGATCTTTCTCTTACATTTGGCTAAAAATGAAATACTTTTTTTCCAATTCACTTGATGCCTAGTAAATTTTTTCCAGCCCCTCGGTTTTGTTTTCTTATGCAGTTTGTCATTCTTTCTCCTTTTAATAGATTGTTTAATCTGTTCACATTGACAAGAATTAGGTCTATTTTTTCCTCCACTTATCTCTAATTTTGCTTCTTTATAAATTAGGATTTTTTTTTTTGTTCCTCTTCAAAAATAGTACTGTATCTTTATTTTCAATTAATCTGCTTTAAGTAAACCCTATTCCAACAGGCTCTCTTCCCTCACCCAAAAGTCCCCTTTCTATTTGTCATTTCTTTTCCTAGCTTTTGAATGTAGTTTATCAATTCATTTTATTTAGTTTTTTCCTCATTAGGTAGTGAATTTTTAAAAAATCCTTTCCTCTCCTCACCTTCAAATTCTTATGTTAGTTTTTTATGCCTTTTTCTTTAAAAAGCTTATTTAATTCATTCTCTTCATTAATGATCTTCTCTTTCTATATGCTAAACTTTTTTTTGAGTAAAGAATTTTCCCTATTCCATACAGAACAAAAATTCTAAAGCACTTATTTTGAACTTCTTTTTCAAAAAAATGTCTAGTGCCTCGTATATTTTGTCCCCACCTTCTTTTTCCTGTTGTGCTTCACTCTTAAAAGTATGCATTCCTGCAGGAGATAGAGGGAACAACAGTATTTACTTCATAATAGATATTATCTAGTGTCTCCTGATCAGGATCAGGATCCTGACCAAAAGTACACGTAGGAGAGTAGGAAAGTAGGTTACTGGCTTCATCCTGAAATTCTGATCAGGAAGAACTGAGTTCAAATATGTCCTCAATCACTTACCAGTTGTAGGATTTTGGACAAGTCAGTTCACCTGTTTGCCTCAGTTTCCTCAGGTGCAAAATGGGGATAATAGTAACATCTACCTCCCTGGCCCGTCCCATTTGTTAGTTCTTTGCCTTTGGAGTTTTGCATATTGTTCCTTTTTTCCTTACTTTTATCTGGTTATTTAATTCTTCTCTTTTCTCTTAGATAACCAGAGTAGAATATCCCTTTCTTTCCTTTCCTTCAAATGGTTTTGTTTGATTTTAAAATTCAATTTTTTGCATCTTTTTGCAGAAAAGATTTGTTTACCTCATACTTTTCATTGCTTAGCTTCCCTTGCTGTGTGTTCTAGATATGTATTTTTTTGTTCATAACCTTTGTACCTCAGTCTTTCTCTATTCTCTCTATTCCCCATGAAATTAAAGTTTTCGAGGTACCTATATGGGGTTCTCCCTTCTAAACAGTTTCTGGTATTGCCTTATAGAGCTTGCCTCCTGATGCCCTTTTTTCTGTTATGCTTCGCTCTTAGAAACATCAGATCTTGGAGGTGATAGAGAGGATATTGCTCTGTGGCAGTAACTTACCGCCTCCTGTGGTCATGCAGGTCATCACCAATCTTTCCCTTCCCTCCGGCCAATTTGTTCCTTGTTTGCCTCAAAATCTCTTCCCTGGGTTCATGCCTTTCCACTCTCCTGGGTGTCGTTTACCCCCAGGAGTTATAAGTGTGTCCAAACCCTTCAGTTAACAGTCATTGTGAAGACTCCCTCTCCCTTTAGAATATTTCTCTACTATAACAGAATCTGTCAGCCATACTCACTCACCATTGAAATAAGATTTCCCTTTCTGCCATTTTCAATCCTCCTTTGTGCCTCCTCATCCATTCTTCTATAGGCTCACTTCTTCTTGACAGAGTACAAGAGTTATTTTTCCCATCAATGTTAGCCTTTGGCTTGATCAAGGGCTGCCTGAATCAATAAATGTTTCTTCAGTGCATCCTGTAGGACAGGCGCCGTGCTAAGCATCAAGGATACAAAAAGAGGTAAAAGACGTTTGACATACTCAGGAAATTCACGATCTAATGAAGACAACATGCAGATAAATGTACACAAAGCAAGTATATACGGGAGAACTAGGAAATAATTAAAAGAGGGGAAGGGTTGTCACCAAGAGGGGTTAAGGTGGCTTCCTGGAGAAGGTGAGATCTAAGTTGGGACTTAAAGGAAGCCCGAGAGGTCAGTCACTGAGGCAGAGGGGACAGCTAGAGATGGAGCATCTTGCCTCTGGAAGAGTAGGGTGACCAGTGTCACTGGATGGATGTAAGAAGATTGTGAAGGCAGTAGGGGTCTGGATGATAGAGGCTTTGAATGCCAAACAAAGCATTTTATATTTGATCATGGAGACAACAGGAAGTGACCAGGGTTTATTGAGTAAGAGGTGAGACGACTGGACCTGCACTTTGGGAAAATCATGTTACTGGTTAATGGAGAATCTATAGCAACTCTTTTTTTGTGATAGCAAAGAACTGGAAACCAAGTAGCTGCCTGTTTATTGAGAAATGGCTAAACAGGTCTTGGTGTGTGAATGCACCATTCCACTACTGTGCTGTGTGATTAACACAGACATTTAGAAAGATCTACATGAGCTGACAAAGAGGGAAGCAATCAAGCCACGAGAATAACCTATTTGTTGACCACATTATACACAACTGCGTTGTGAATGGAAAGAAATACACAAAAAGGGGAAAAGTGAACGTCGCAAAATGCTAAGGGATAAGTATTGCTCAAAAAAGCCACTTGAGAGGCCACTCTCAACACCACCCGTGGCTGTCACACGTTGTATGTTTTTCGAGATTTTTTTCATTGGTTGTGCTGATTTTGGGGTATTTTAAAAAATACTTGTCATAAGGGATGGCTCTCTGGGAGGGGAAAGGGGAAGAATTCTGGGGGAAACTATGATGATATAAAATACGAAATACATCAATGAAAAATCATTTTCTTAAAACAGAAGGGGTAGGCCTTAAGGATTTGAAGACTGTTTATTTCCCCTTCAGACTATGTCATTGAATTAGGCATGTTCATACTATTCGGGGGGAGACCTGGAGAGCTGAGTCTACAGCTTTGCTATTGGGCCATTTTTTATTATTGAATTTTATTTTTAATTTTTTGGAATAAAACAAGCATTTCCATCACGTAATACAAGGAAAAAGAAATTGCAGATCTACTCTGCACAACTTACTGTTTCTTTCAAATATAAACAAAATTGTCACATAAATTTATTTTTTTTGTTCCCCTGCCCTAGAGATGGCCACCATGAGACACGTAGGTATCTCTATCTATTATCTATCCATCTCCATCTATCTATCTATCTATCTATCTATCTATCTATCTATCTATCTATCTATCTATCATCTATCCATATCCATCCATCCATCTATCTATCTATCTATCTATCTATCTATCTATCTATCTACCTATC
>CM053591.1:1231105-1250222 GCA_028646515.1 Pseudochirops corinnae | reverse complement strand
CATCTATGTCTATCTATCTATCATCTATCTGTCTATAATCTATCTCTCTATCCATCCATCCATCTATCTATCTATCTGTCTGTCTATCTATAATCTATCTATCCATCTCCATCTATCTATCTGTCTTCTAGCTATCTAGCTATCATCTATCTATCTATTTATCTATCTATCTATCTACCTATCTATCTATCTATCCATCATCTAGCTAGCTAGCTAGCTAGCTATCATCTATCTATCTGTAATCTATCTATCTATCTATCCATCTATGTCTATCTATAATCTATCTATCTATCTATCTATGTAAAATTATGCTATGTACACTTCTATATTATTTAATAATCAAAACAAAAAGTTTATTACAATCATATTATATCATAATTATAATTTAAATTACCACCTAAAATATTATGATTATCATTATTGTCATACTGACTTAATATCTCTGGATCATGAACTTGCATAGGGTTCAATCCTGGCCCAATGTAGTTATTTATAGAAGACAGAAAGATCTGGTAAGGTTGACTTTTGGTTTGTGACTTACAAGGAATGACAGTTATAAAGGAAAGATGGAGCATTATCATTACATAGGTGGTCTGATATTGGTCCTTATTATTTGGTGACATAGGAAATATGGTATCTGTGCGATGATTTCTATCCATGGGATAAGTCAAGAGTCCCCATAAATTCATCTCCAGCCATCCTGATCAATATCTGGCCACGGGACCCAGATGGCTCTGGAGGAGAAAGTGAGGCTGGTGACTTTGCACAGCCCTCCATCACTCAAATCAAAGTCAATTGCAAGGTGAGGCCAGCTTGCTCTGGTGGGAGAGAAAGCTAGTGGTAGAAATTCTTCATTATCCCTTGGTTGTTGCTAATAGTTATTGTTGAATGTGAAATTAAGTGAGGTCATGCTCTTTGTGTTATCTCATTTGAAAGTGGGTAGCACGTCATTCTCCTCTAGCACTGGGGCTAGGCAACATCTGATAGTGTCTCTAAACTGACCTTGTTGTTCTAGGAAATTGTCTCTATAGATTAAAGATGAAATTTGGAAGAAGGGTTAAACCTGGAGTCATGAATATTTCCCCTGGGTTTTTTTTTCCCCTCTAGTCCATTTTTATCTTGGCCCCAGCTTTCTCTAAAGATTGTTATTCTGAGGATATATCTAATCATCAGCCCAAGGCTATTCTCATAGTAGATATTAAATTGGAAAAGATTAAGTGTTCAGAGAAGGAGATAAGCAGCTTGAAGACTAAATATTGCCAGAAAGAGGCTTTAGAGGTTTTGCTGGTTCATTTATGGGCACTGGAAGCAGATGTTGATTTATATGCTGAGGTTGAATTTCAGAAGTTGGAAGAATTAACCAAAAACTCTTTATTGTAAAGCAATTTTGGCCAGCATCTCTCAATTGAGTTCAGGTGGAAATCGGTCAGGCCCTGTAAGGACAAATGCATGTTCTTCCTGTTCCAATTTAGAGACAGGCTAGATAGAGTAATTGCTCATATGTGAAAGAACTGGCGTTCTTGATTAGCTATATAATAATGATCAGCTGAACAAGCCTCAGTCCCCTTACGAACTACCTGCTTTAAAAATCATTACAGCTAAGTTCCTGGAAAGTGTTACTCGTGTCTAGAGCTGTAGTTTGCTGTGGAACTTACCCCACTGGGTCATCTCCAGCCACTCTGATCAATATCTGGCCACTGGACCCAGATGGCTCTGGAGGAGAAAGTGAGGCTGGTGACTTTGCACAGCCCTCCATCACTCAAATCAAAGTCAATTGCAAGTCATGTCATTATCTCCCTGATGTCATGGTCCTCTTCAAAAACAAAGGACAAATGATACAACCCCATTTGATACTAATTAAAGATTAGTCAGATATACTTTTGAGGTATGAGTATAGGTTGAACCTCCCTGACATACCTGAGTAGTATAAGGCAAGGCAATTGGGGTTAAGTTACTTGCCCAAGGTCACACAGCTAGTAAGTGTGTCAAGTGTCTGAGATGGCATTTGAATTCAGGTCCTCCTGACTCCAGCTTCATTCACTGTGCTCCAAGTGGTATAACTTCTCCAAAGGCTCCCTCTAAATTTAATAGCAGTTCTTAACCCGGGATCAGTAAAGACAGAGGATAGATGAATAGATGATAGATAGATAGATAGATAGATAGATAGATAGATAGATAGATAGATAGATAGATAGACAGATAGATAGACAGACAGACAGATAGATAGATAGACAGACAGACAGATAGTATTTTAATGTACTTGATTTCCTTTGTCATCTTATGTGTTTCATTTTAAGCATTTAAAAGCATGATTATGAGAGGAGGTCCATTGGCTTCGCCAGATTGCCAAAGTGGTCCCTAACACAAAAAAGGTTAGGAAACCCTGCTCTAAAAAAATAAGATGAGAGGTCTTATGAAGGCAGAGTTATAGATCTGGTTATTAAAACTTGGCGTTGATGAGAGTGATTGACACTCAGTCTTTTAGTGTCCTGGTGAGGAAATCAAGAAGGGCAAAGCTACTGTATTACTAGACAACAGCCCCAGAACCTGTTTTGCCTCCATTGTCACAGGTGGGGCTAAATTCCCCACACTCAATTCAGTTTTTCCCATCTCTTCTAGGCTAGGTTTGACTTAAGCCAGTCCCCTAATAGGGTAGATTAAATATTGGAACAAAATGAAATATTCATAGGTTTTTCAACAGTTTACTTACCTGTCACAACAAGAAGAATATTCAACAAGGATAGGCACAGAGGATAGATGCAGCTAAGTGGCCCTTGCCCTAGTTGCCCATTGCCCATTGCCCATTGTGATACACCAGCCAAGCATCAGAGTTCATAGAGCTTCTTGTGGTGGCTTTGAACTTAGCTGGCCAGGAACTGATGTGACTAGCCTGAGGCTTCTGTCCCTTGAACCACCAAGATTCCAGCACAGTCTTAATATCTTTTAAGAAAAAATTTACCTTAACTTGCATGGGGGGAAGGATAAAGTTATTGCTTCTACCACACCATCAGACCAGAAAGGGACCCTATGCCTGGGTGACAATTTAGCAGGGTTCAGATCTTTTGAGTGTTTGTTGGATATTAGAAGTCAAAAGATTCCACTTAGACATGGAATCCCAGTGAAGGTGAGAATTATTAAGGTAGTCACTATGAGGTAACCATTCTCTAGATCAGTGGTTCTCAACCTTCCTAATGCCGTGATCCTTTAATACTCGTATGTGGGTATATCTGCATGAGAGCAGACTGCCTGGAGATGGATAGAGGAGTGGTGTCTCAGTGCTTAAGACCATCGGAAATAATGTGTTTTCCGATGGTCTTAGGCGACCCCGTTTGACCCCCAAAGGGGCCGTGACCCACAGGTTGAGAACCACTGCTCTAGATAAAGGTGGATTAATATGGAAAGACAATCAGTAGTATGTGCTCCTTTTATAGTTATGAGCCTGAATGTATAAAGGGACTAGATTTGTTGGGTATGGGGATGTTGGTCCCAATTCAGGCTATTGTATCATTGGGTTAGCTCATTACAGTAGAGAAACCTTCTGGGATATTAACGTTCAATAGTGTTTTAGGGGAGAGGGGTAGGGGAGGGGTGATCCTGAGATTTGTAGACATGAATGTTAATAGGGTGGACATCACACAGGAGTGTGCCCACTTCTGGGCCTGGGCCCACTCTATTAACACCTTCCACGTAGAGATCATTGACATTAGAGGTGTGATATTCTCAGTGAATCCTGTTCTCTGCCATTGTCCACTCCATGGGCTTCCTTGTGAGAATCTGGACACTATAGCCTGCTCTGATGTTTGGTTTGTGGATGGCTCTTCTTAGAATCCATTATTGGTTGTCTGTGGAGCTCAATTCTGTCTTTGGAGAGTCCTTGAGGGTAGACAACTTGGAGAGTCTTTTGATGGGGCTTTTGCTATGGATCTCACTGGAGGATCAGTAGTTAAGAACATCAAGGGGCAGCATCACTGGTGGAACTTTGCTCATATGTATTTAGGTGAGCCATGTCAACAGGCCCGAAATGGTAACATCAGTCCCAAAACTAAGAAATATGGTATCTTAGGCATTATTTGTCCCACCTAGATCTTGAGCTCTAAGGGGTTCATTAAGCTGTATGGTATTAATGACTTTAAGCACATGAGTAGTCAGAATGACTCAGGAATAATATAGGTTCAATTTTTTTACAGTATTATGTAAATAAGAATCAAGAAGAGAAGGTAGTTCTTTGAATTTCACACTGTTTATTTCCACGTGAATTATGGCTATTGACCCAGCATACAGCAAGGACATGGGGTGTGTACCCAGAATACGCACACACACACACACACACACACACACACACGTATTTTTATTGTTGGTTTTTGTTTAATAAAAGGGTTTTGCAAATTATCCACCTCTCTCCAGATGATGACCTTATACTGGGGGCTAGTCTGCCCCTAATCTATCTGACTAATTCTAACTTTATTGATCTTTTTGGGGGGGGACAAAAGCTTTTAAATTTTATGTAATCAAAATACATCCATTTAATCTTCTGTAATCTCTTAAATCCCTTATTTCATCGAGAACTCCTTCCTGCCAATAGCTGTAAAAGGGATCTCCTTCCCTGCTCTTCTAAGAGTGTTTTTTAATGACATATTTGTTCCCCTCGGTTATGTACATTTATTGCAAGGATGTTGTTTTTATTTGTGGGTAAGGGATGGGAAGGAGAGAAAGTAAATGTTTGATAGTTGTCTATGATGTGACCTCGTGTATGCTTTTGCATATATGACACTTACTAATGTTTTATTCAATATTGTTGTGATACATGGTGTGAGAAGTTGGTCTAGACTCTAGCTTACTTTATCTCAAACTGGTTTCCTATTTCCCCACAGTTTTTATGTGGAATTCTATTCCTTGGACTTATTGAACACTTTTGTTATTTTCTTCAATTGTTGCTGAATTTTCAGTGCCTAACCTGTTCCACTGCTTAACCATTCCTCCTTTTAACACTACTAAATAGTTCTGATGATTACCACTGTATGACATTTTTTAAGGTCAGCCCCCTTCCCATGCACTCGTTTTCCATTCTTTTCCTTAAGATTTGACCTTTTGTTTTTATGGGTGAATTTTATTATTTTTGTAGTCCTACAAAATGTGATTGCTATGGCATTTGAATCTACAAATTGATTTAGGCAATATCATTTTATCATATTAGCACAGTACAAACTTGAGCAATTAATTTCTCCCAAATTAGTTGGCTTCCTCTATTTCTGTAAATAATGCCTTGTACCTATTTATCTATATATCTATCTATGCATGTGTGTACGCATGTGTAATGAGTGTCTTGGTAGCAGTTAATCAATCATGTATTTAGTAAGTACCAATTAGGTACTAAGCATTGTGTTAGGCACTGTGCAATTGCAAAGACTGAACCAGTTCTTACAATGAATTTACATTCTAATGCAGGAGACAAGAAGTATATATAAAATATATTCGGAATAAATATTAAATTAATAAATACATATGCACATAAAGTGGTTAAATGCAAAATAGTTTATGAGAGAGGGTCCTGGCTGTTGGAGAAACCAGAAAAGGCACCATATAGAATATAGTATCTGATGTGCTTTTTAAAGCAAGAGAGGGACTCTATGAGATAGAGGTAAGGAGGGAGCGTATTCTAGACATGGAGAGCATGGAGAGTACAAAGACATGGCAATGGGACATGGAGTTATAAGTGAGGAACCAAGAGAAGGCTACTTTGAGTGGATAACAGAATTGAGAAAGGGGCGGTGGGAACGGGTGGATAATGTCCAATATAGCTCAAAAGGTAGGTTGGTGCCAGGCTGTGTGCAGCTTTAAAAGCTAAATGGGTTAGTTGGTATTTTTCCTAGAGGCAATAGGAAGTCACTAGAGCTGGTTATGTAAGAGTTACATGAAAAGAACTGTGCTTAAGAAAAATAACTATGGCAGCAGTGTATGAGATGGGCTGGAATGCTGAGAGACAAGGAAGGGAGACCAATTGAAAGGTGTTACAATAAGCCAGGCAAAAGGTAATGAGGGCCTGAGCTAAGGTGGTGTTTGTGTGAATGAAGAGAAAGGGCAGGATGTAAGATATCTTGTGAATTAGAACTGGCAAGATTTGGCAGCTCACTAAATATGTGGGGGCAAGAGTTCAGGATGATGCAGATAATTCCAAAACAGAAGTCTGGTGGTACATTCAACATGTAGAGAATATACTCTGGTGCTGGCCAGATCTTCCCTTTGGGGTTCAGCCCCTCTAGCCACTAGACAGTCTCTTCTCTACTGCTATTATTTCAAGCCCCATTCGGTTATGTTCTTCCGTGACCCATTAGCCTCTAGACTAGCATTAAGCTAATTAGCAACAATTAGCTTTATAATAGGTATATTTACTTCAAAGATAAGTAAGCCCAAAACTACAAACTTAAAACTGAGAGGACCCCCGTAGAAAGAGAATCCGGAGTGATCAGTGCTATGAATACCTAAAGAAAAGAGAGTATCCAGGAGAAAGTAGAAGTGATCAACAGTGTGGATTGAGAAAAGGCCATTGGATTTGGCTTAATCAAGAGATCGTAGGTAGGAGAGAGTAGCTGCTGTTGAATGAGGCTGGAAGTCAGTCTGCAGAGAGCGAAGAAGAAAATAAGAGGAGAGTAGCTGAAGGCCTCAGTTGTAGATGTATTGCTCAAAGAGGTCAGCCATGAAAGGGAGGAGAGATGTAGAATCAGACTAATGGGGATGGCTAATTCAGTGAGGGCTTTTTGAAATGTGTGTGGGGTGGGGGGTGAGGGGGGAGACACTTGCGAATGTTTGTAGGCAGGAGGGAAGAACCTAAGAATTGGGAAGAGATTAAGGATTAGTGAGGAAGTGAGGACTGATAGAGGGGCAATATGCTAAAGACGACAGAACAAACTGAAATCAAGTAGAGATGTAAAGGGGTTTGCTTTAACACAGAGAGACAGCTCTTCTTGGGAGACAGGGGTGATGGAGGAGACAGTGGGGGAAGGGATCACAGAAGGGGGTCCATGGGAGATTTGAAGAGGGAAGAAAATATCTGGAGAAGCCTTTGTGGGATGGGGAACTGACTAAGGAGGAATTAAAGGATTGTCTGGCTGCAGTGCATGCCCACTTGACATTACGTGACATATTTGTAGATAACCCAGTCAACGTGATTTCATAATTCCTCTACAGCAGCACATGAATAGGAGCAAATGGGATGGGGATGGCAGGAGTGATCCAGGGCCGAGGCTTGTCAGGGTAAGAACCAAAATAGGATAAGGGGGGAAATGACTCAAGAAAAAGCCAGTGTAAAGTTGAACTGGTTCCCTAAGGAATCAAGGTGGAGAAAGTAGGAAAGTACATCTAGTGCATGGGGTGAAGGCCTGTAAAAGAAATGAGGGGTGGAGGGAGTGGGAATCATGGTAAGGATGAAAAATATGTTTGGGTAAGGGAATACAGAATGACAACAGATTGTGATCAGATAAAAGAACTTCTGAGTTCATGAATAAGGAAGGAGGTGACGGCATGATCAATTGTATTTCTTATATTGTCTGTTTTAATTTCGATTTTGTTTCGGCAGTTCTTGTCTTACTTAGTCACTGACCTCTGTCTAATCCTCTGGGCATTTGGTTCCTAGGAGAGGTTTTCCACAATCTGTTCTAAGGTATCAATTTCATAGCTTTTTTTTCCCCACTAGCTTTTCCATTCTAAAATTTTTATTTCATTTTTTCCAGGTTCTCTATCAGTACTTGTGGTCAGAACTCTTTTATCCTCTGAGGCTTTGCCTGGACTTTTTATGGGGTCCCTTCCCCCCTGGACCTTTCTAAAAACCAGGTATTTCTTGATGGTGGGTTGGGTTTTTCCTTGGTTTGCTCATCTCATCCACTTCAGGATCTATTTGAGGAGCCCTCACTTAGGTTGGTCTCCATAACTGAATGGTATAAGCAGGGCCTGCCTGGTCCTAATTATGGTAGCCCAGACCAGACACAGACTAGGCTACTCCAGGACTGCCCTAGTACTTGGTTCTGGCCGGAGCAGAGGGAGTGTTACCTACTTGCCACGAGGCTCTAGAAAATGTAGGCGGGAATAGAATCATGTATTCTGAAGAGCAGCTGAGCTCAGCATGCAGCTCAGAGTGACTTTCCCTGCAAATCTGAGATTAACCATACATGAAGAAAGATTGACATTCAATAAGGAAGCATTCGAAACATTTTTAGAAAGAAAACCAGAGCTAAAGAGCTATTTGCTTCTCTAACAACAGAAGTGCAGAAGTAAATAAATACATCGGGCAAGGACAGCAACAGAGTAATAGCAGAAAGACCAGTGAGAAAACTTCTTTCTAAACGTACAAAAGGAGACAGGAGTGCAGGCAGAATACTGGTGGAGGTAACAGCAAAAAAGTGGGCATGATGGACAGGACCTTGCCTACAGGTGAATCAGTGCTTTTTGTGGGATTACAGAAAACATGGGAGGATACCTGGGGGGGGGGGGGGGAGAAAGAATGTGCTGGGGTCAAATCAAGGGATGGTCTTAGAAAGGGAAGAGCCTAGAGAGGAGTAGGTGACAGGGAAGGGAAAGGACAGAAAATGGAGGAAAGGAAAGAAGTCTTGCCTTGGTGGTAGGAGGGGGTTCTATTGACAAATGTTCTTAAAGTGAAGAGAGATGGTCTGTGGAGGGAGATGGAAACTTTGCACTGGGTGTGACCCTGAGGGAGTTAATGTTTGAAATGTCTTTTTGTCCTATCTCAGGAGGGGGGTAGTTGGAATTCTTGGGGGCAAGTGACCCTTGGAAGAGTGGGAGAGAACAGACTCAGGGAGGAGGTTTTGAGGCAAACAGGGGGCAAGGGTAACCAGGGCAGGGTATAAAATCAGTGGTGGGCTACATAATTAGGGATATGGTAGGGGCCAATGTCCTCTCTAAAACCTGAAATAAATGTCATTGTTCTGGGACGGGGGCACAAAGAAAAAGGGAAATCCATCAGTCACGTTCTACAGGGTAGGGGCCGAAACTGCACAAAAGGGAGAGCCTAGAAGAGATAGAGAACAGGTAACTCAGGAGCTTTGATTGCATAAGGAATACAGAGAAAAGAGACACTAAATAATTATAGCGATCCTGAATCAGAGAAAAAGGATCAATAATAAAGAGAATGAGAGAAATCCTTGTTGGAAAGGAGAGTAAAAAACAAAATTTTTAAAAGCAATGAACATGACTAATTAAAAGGGAAGAAAAGAAGGAGGAATGTATTGGACTGAAAGGAAACCAGAAAAAAGTGGGAGAGAAAAAGCAGCTAATAAGCAAAATCCCAAAGGGAAAGGGGTAATAAATGAGAGGAGGGAATCAGCAGTGAGAAGAGGCCCACATTGAAAAAAAGAGCAAGATAAATAACTGAAAGAACATAGTACCATGTTTACAGCAGAAGAGGAGGGGAAATCATAACTTGAAAAAAACGCAGAATTAAAGACAGATGGAGGAAAATGTAAACCTAACTCATAATTTTACATGTGAGTGGCACAGTGAATAGAACACTGGCCCTGGAGTTAGGAGGACCTGAGTTCAAATCCAAACTCACACACTTAACACTTACTAGCTATGTGACCTTGGGCAAGTCACTTAACTTCAACTGCCCTGCCCTCTGCCCTCCAAAAAAAAGCAAAAAAAAGTTTAAAAAAACACATTCTAAAAACAAAGATATGCACAAAATAAGTAAGAGGATGGGGAAAAATGTCCTATGTATCAAATAATTCCAAAAAAGTAGAACAGCAGTCATGCTATTTAGCAAAGCAAAAACAAATATTGAAAGAATAAAAAGGGATAAACAAGGAAACTATATTATGTGAAAGGAACCTGAAATTATTGCCTGAAATAAATCAGTGATTAACTTGTATGTTCTAAATCCTTGAGCCTCTAACTTTAGAAAGGAGACATCTGAGTCACAAAGAGACACAGACAACACAATACATTGTGTTGTGGCAACATTGCCACTTCCAAAAGCCCCTCTTCCCTTTTTGCCAAGTCCAGCAGAAAGCTAAACCAAAGGACACTAAAGCACTGTTGGTGAAGTGGTGTACTGATCCAGCTGTTCTGGAAAGAAACCTGGGACGATGTTCAAAAGGTCAAAAACACTCGGGCAAAGAACTTGAAACTGAGGGCTTGGGTGGTTGTTGTCCTTCATTCTCTAAGAGGACCAAAATGACTATATTAGGTCAAGGTGTAGTTGGCGCTGATCAGACCAGAACAAGCTTGGAACGCTCTACCATGGGTCAGACACAATAATCCATACCAGCATTTAGGGTGGATTCTCTAAATTTGTGCACTTCTCATTCCTTCTGAGCTACAGAACCTTCTCTGATGACAATACCTATTTGTACAAAAATATTTATTTTTTTAAAATTTTTTAAAAATTAATTTATTTACTTTTAGTTTACAACATTCAGTTCCACAGTCCCTTGAGTTTCAGATATTCTCCCCCTTCTTCTCCTCCCCTGCCCCCATCATGGTGGCATGCACTCAGATACAGGATCTACAAATCTCTTCTCATTAATCATTAGTCAGGTGGTAAAGAAGGATTATAACCGATGGAATGATCAGTGGGAAAGAGGAAACAAAACAAGAAAAAGAAACAGAGCGAGTATTTGCTTCAATCTGCACTCAGACTCCGTGTCTCCTTCTCTGGGTGTGGACATCTCTTTCCACCCTGAGTCTTTTGGAGTTGTCTTATAACCTTACACTGCTGAGAGGAGCCCAGTCTATTGAAGTTAGTCATAATACATACATTGTGTCTGTGATTGTGTACAGATTTCTCCTGGTTCTGCTCTTCTCCCTCAGCATCAGTTTATATAAGTCTCTCTAGGTTATTATGAAGTCCATCTGCTCGTCATTTCTTATAGCACAATAGTATTCCATTACATTCATATACCATAACTTATTTAGCCATTCCCCAGTTGATGGGCATCCCCTTGATTTCCAATTCTTTGTCACCACAAAAAGAGCTGCTATAAATATTATTGTATATATGGGTCCTCTTCCGACTTTTCTGATCTCTTTGGGAAATAACCCTAAGGTTATATACACCTATAGGGTTATAGGATTGTATGCTGGGTCAAAAGGGTATGCACTTATTTATGGCCCTTTGGGCATAGTTCCAGATTGCTAACCATCCAGAATGGTTAGATCAGTTCGCAACTCCACCAACAATGCATTAGTGTTACAATTTTTCCACATCCTCTCCAGCATTTATCATTTTCCTGTTTTGTCATCTTAGCCAATCTGGTCAGTGAGATGTGGTGCCTCAGAGTTGTTGTGATTACACAAATATTTACAGCAGCTCTTTTTTGTGGTGGCAAAGAACTGGAAATTGAAGGAAAGTCCATCAGTTCAGCAATGCCTGCACAAGTTGCAGTATATGATTGCGATGTTATGCTATTGTGCTATAAAAAAAGACAAGCAGGATGGTTTCAGAAAAGCTTGGAAAAACTTATATAAATCAATGCAAAGTGAAGTGGGCAGAACCAGGAGAACATTGTATACAGTAATAGCAATTATGTATAATGATCAACTATGAGTGAGTTAACTATTCTGAGCAACACAACAATTCAAGAAAATTCCAAAGGACTTGTGTTTTAAAATGTTGTT
The DNA here is from genome assembly GCA_028646515.1 of Pseudochirops corinnae. Lineage (NCBI taxonomy): Eukaryota > Metazoa > Chordata > Mammalia > Diprotodontia > Pseudocheiridae > Pseudochirops > Pseudochirops corinnae. Next base: position 1,238,597 of record CM053591.1, on the reverse strand, counting down.
TATCTCCAGTGAAAGAACTGATGTAGTCTGAACGCAGATCAAAGCATACTTTTTTTTTACTTTCTTTATTTTTCTTTTTTCAGTCTGTTTTCTTTCACAAAATGGCTAATTTGGAAATATGTCTTTCATGGTTCTGCATGTATAATCTATATCAAATTGCTTGCCTCCTCAAAGAGGAGAAAAGAGAAGGAAGGAGAGAATTTGGAATTCAATTTTTTTAAGCTAAAAATTGTTATTACGTGTAATTGGAAAAAACAAAATATAAAAATCTAGAATTAAAAAATATCCAATCTGATTCAAAATCTAAATGGATTATTTGAAAAAGAAAATGCTGAACAAAATGTATTTGGCTTTACTTAATGTTGGAAAAGCCTTATAAGACAGGCACTAGGCAAGACTTACCAATTCTAATTTTAAACCATCCAATCTCCCAAGAAGTAATCAGGCTTTAATTTTGTGTATCTCCAGCTGTTTATGCCCAAATCAATCTGTATACACTGTAGAAGAGAAGCTGACCTAATACTGGAGAACCATGTGTGGTCCAAATATATGCATCTTCAGAAAACATTCTTTTTATTAATTTTTGTTTTTCTGATAATTGGTATGTGAATATACATAGTAGAAAAGAAAAAGAAAATTGTACACTAAACTATATAGGTCTCTATTAAATTGCTTTATTTATCTTCTAAGGAATAATTAAGTGGCACAGGAGATAGAGTGCCGGGTCTTGGAGTCAGGGTGACCCTAGAAAAGTCACTTAATCCTGTTTGCCTTAGTTCCTCATCTGTAAAATGAGCTGGAGAAGGAAAGGGCAAACTAATATAGTAACTCTGACAAAAAAAACCCAGGGACAGCTAGGTAGCACAGTAACTAGACCTGAGTTCAAATCCGGCCTCAGACACTTGACACTAGCTGTGTGACCTTAGGCAAGTCACTTACCCCCAACTGTGCTGCCTTCCCAACTCCAAAAAAAGAAAAAAAAAAAAAGAAAACCCTAAATGGGGTAACGGAGAGTCAGACACAACTGAAGTGACTCAGTAACAACAACAAGTGTATTAGGCACAAATACCATCTCATCTGACCCTGACAACTGTGAGCTAGGTGCTGTAATTATCCTCATTTTGCATTTAAGGAAACTGAGGCAGAGGTTAAGTGGCTTGTCCAGGGTCACACAGCTAGTAAATGTCTGAGGTCAAATTTGAATTTGGGTCCACCTGACTCCAAGTCTAGCATGGTGCCCACTAGCTGCCAAGGGGTTCTATGCTAGGACACTACTGAGTGATGTGCTGACTCTAGTTACCGGATAAAAGAGAATAGGAAGTCTGCAGTCACTGGATCACAGGCTTACCTGAACACTCCCTGCTGCTTCCGATTCTGTCTATGGAAAACTGCCCCTGGAGGGAGGGATGGGCTAGCACCCAGCCACAGCTATGGCTCCCATCCTGGACCCAGCTAGGGAAGCCACAAGTGTTCTGAAGACGAGCTTCAGGTATGGCTATCTAACACTCCGTAGGACTGACAAGGGGGCCAGTTGTCTCATCACACCCAGAAAAACAGCAAGGAAATGCAGGTTGAGCCCCACCGTCTCTATGGCCTTATCAAGGCTCAGAGATCCTGTCCGTTAAAATCAGTGAGAAACTTCAAAGAAAGTAGGAAACCTCCTGAACAAATTAACAAAATGCCTTGGAATTGGAACACAATGCAGTGCCAGCTTTAGTCTGGTTTCTTATGAACAGATGGCCATTTTTGCCAAATCCAATCTTTTACATGTCCTCTTCATGCCATTGGTTCTGTCTCCCCTGGCAGACTGTCCCCACAACCATCCTCTCCTCCAGTCTTCAGTCTTTCCCTGGTCCCTGCATAATGCCTGCCCCCTCCCCCAGTTCTTAGCTTGATCCTACCATCCCTGCAAACTATCACCGTCTATCTCCTTCCTTTGAAAAAGCTGTCTCTGTTCATTGATTTCACTTCCTGAGCATCTTTGAGCAGCTGAGAACTCTCCGTCTTCTTATCTTAAACGGTCATTTTCAAAGTCCTAAGTTGATCACAAGTCAATGACTCTCTCGGCCTTTTCTCCTTGCTGACTGCTCTTCTCTGTAGCATTTAATGAAGCTGACCACGTTTCTGGAGACTTTTTCCTCTAAGCATTTTCATTATTCTGCTCTTTCTTGGTTCTCTTCCACCTGTCTGACCATTCCTTTTCAGCCTCCTTTGCTGGATCATCATCCACAACATGCCTCCTAATGGTGGATGTATCCCAAATGATCAGACTGATTCTTTTTTTTAATTGATCCTATTTGCAGGTAATTGATTTTGTCCTGTTACTGCCAAAGTCATGGTTCTTTGTCTCTGAATTTAGTTCAGACATTCACCTGGCCTGTAATGAGTTAAATCTAGAATCACTAATCACTGTTCTCTTCTGATTTCAAGGAAATCTGTTCCCCTTCAGGGATGCCAGTAGACACTGGGGAGTCTGGTACGCCACCTTCAAGGACGTCTGATTTGGTAACCAAAGAAGTCTGGTCCATTTCTAACCTTGCAGCTGAACTCAAACATGAACATTTCTTAGTCACAGAAGGAGTGGAGGGGTTGTTATTAGGCCCTGATTCCCAATTTATAATCAGTCATTTTGTCCCTCACACCTCAGATCTGTAACCAATCGTATTTTTAATATTTTATTTTCCCCAGTTACATACAAAAAAATTTTAACATTCATTTTTAGAATGTTTGAATTCTAAACTCTCTCCCTTCCCTCCTCCCCTCCCCCACATTCAGGAGGCAAGCAATTTGATATAGGTTATACATGTTAGTCACGTGAAACACATTTCCCTATGCAACAATCATATTGATTTTAACATTCATGATATCAAATTCTTGTTCCCTGCTGTTAAAGGAAGACCCAGGGCCCGAACAAAACAGAGTCCAATCACAGATTCCTTTCAAGGGGAGAGAGACAGAGACAGAGAGACAGAGGGAGAGACAGAGAGAGACAGAGAGTTCTCAGCTGCTCAAAAAGGATATAGAAAAAGGTGAGATATTAATAGTTTCTAGAAGCTTTCAGGTGGGGAGCAGAGGGGTTAAGGGAGAAGACATCCGTGGACACAATAAACTAGGAAGCAGGATGTTTAGGAAGTCTTGAGCAAGGTCTCAAGTCTGCAACTTCTGTTCAGGGTTGAGCTGATCAAGGCTGGTACTGTGGTTTCTGGCAATTATGGGAATCTCCAAATTCAGCAAGAGTTCACTGACAAAGGATCACTATTATGTCAAGCAGTTTTGGGCTTCAGAAATCCTTCTAATTGGCTGGTTGTGTAACTCCACTGACCTGCTCCCCTGGGAAGAAGGGGAAGTTCTAACAGTATAATCTACAGAGTCCTTGTTAACGCGGCCTGTGAAGTCCTGTTCTTTGTTCTGTACTCCCCCAAAACGATAAAAAGGAGCTGTTTCATTCATTCAGCGTCTTAGTTTTTGCTGAGGAAACTGAGATTCTATTTATTGGTAAATCCATACTTTACTAATAAACTGACCGTGCCTCCGTTTACCTTATGTTGACTGTAACAGCGGGTGCCCCACAAAGGGATGGAAAGGAGAACTGTCTCTGAAATAGCAATCCAGGGGAAGTCAGTTCAACAGTGGAATTAGCCACCTGAAGCTTTTTCCATGAAAGACTATCACGGTGAACCCCATCCTCCTGGCCTCAAATCTCTTTTGAGCCAGGTAAGCCCTCACACTATTGGGGAGGCTGAGTTCAAATCCGGCCTCAGACACTTGACACTGTGTGTTTTGCTATCTCTGTTTAAGTGTTACTGACTAGCTATAAGTGGTAACAGAAAATCCAGGAAATCCCCTAAGGGAGTGACACTTCTTCAGGCAATACTGAACCTTTTTCAAGGGTGTCTCCTGGTTCTCACAAGAGGGCCAGAAAGGTCACTGAACTTTTGAAGCAAAATTTCCTCCTTCAGTATGTGGGGAATAGGGAGAGGCAGCAATCCTGGTCCAAGGCAGGAGGAGAGGCCATTTTGTAAGAGGTCAAGGAAGCCTGTAAATGGGATCTTCCTAGTCACTAACTGAGGGATACTAAAAAGAAAAGCAAAATTAGCCCAATATACATAAGGGTGCCAAAATTTGACTTCAAATCCCATCTTCCACAGAAAGCCTTTTCTGATCCTTCTTAATTCAAATGCTTGATCATTTCCAATCTATCCTCAATATATCTCTCATTAGATCATGAATTCCTCGAGATCAGGGATTGTCTTTTACCTTTTTTGTATCCCCAATGCATGTAGTAGGTGCTTAAGAAATGTCTATTTACTGACTCTCGAGGCCTTAGCTTCCAGATCTACACCAGATCAAACGATTATAGATTTGGAACCGGAAGGGGCCCCAGGAACTATCTAGTCTAACCTCCAGGGACATGCACAAGGTCACACAGGTAGTAAGCATCAGAAAAAGGATTGGGGAGCTAGAGCCTCTCACTCCAGAGTCTGAACTCTTTCCATAAATGATCTCTGACATCTTCTTGTTCTATAATCTTGCTATTCTACTCTTTTATGCCCTAGCACTGAACCCAAGGCCTTATTCACAAGTAGCAAAAGGGAAGGTGTCTAGGTATAAAGCAACGGGGTGGAAATACATGGATTTTTTTTTTTCACAGAGCACCTTATATTGCTTTTGAAGTGGATACAGAAATCATGTGGCAAATATGAGGTGACCACCAGCTTATTTTCTTTTTTTAAATTACCTTTTCTAAATTTGAAAGTCATACACACCAAATCAAATTAACATTTCCACACTCAGTAGAACAATGAAAGTGCAAAGGACATGATAAAATCAAACAGCAGCGAGGTGGCACATGGGATAGAGTACTGGGCCTAGAGTCTCTTCCTGAATTCAGATATGGGCTCGGACACTTGCTAGCTATGTAACCCTGGGTAAGTCACTTCACCTTGCTTGCCTCACTTTCCTGAGCTGTAAATGAGCTGGGAAAGGAAACAGCAAACCACTCTAGCATCTTTGCCTAGAAAACCCCAAAAAGGGGTCATGAAGAGTTGGACACCACTGAAAAATGACTAAACACATAACAAATTTAACATGCAAATTTCAGAAATGTCTTGTATGCCAGTGAGTCTTTCTGGCCTTTTGTATGTTCTCTTCTGTGCATTTAAAAATGTTCCAGCGATTCTTTTTCTTCTTTCTGTCTTTTCTTTTCTTTTTTTTTTCTATCCCATCCCTAGCCTCCCTCTAAAAAACAAAAATATTTTAACACATGAGCTTAGTCAAGAAAGACAAATTCCCACACTGGCCATGTCTAAGAATGTCTCACCCCACAGCTTAAATCCATCACTAATCTGTCGGTCCCTGCATCGATCAGTTCTTAAGTCTCGGCAAGTTGTGTCTTCACCACAGTATCATTACTGCAGAAATGATTTTCCCGGTTCTGCTCATTTCATACAAGTTGTTACAGGTTTCTCCAAAATGGTCCCTTTCCTCATTTCTTTGGTTGCAATAACAGTAATACATGACCTTTGCGCAGTAGGTAGAATCGGACTTGGAGTCTGCCTCTGACACATGGCACCTCCGACCGGTCACTCAACCTCTCTCAGGCTCATTTTCCTTATCTGTAAGAGAGAAATAATAGCTCATGTTATTATTATTAACTACATGCAACTGGGAATTAAGATCTACGGGTACTGGGGTAGGGAGACCCATCCTGCCCTACCAGAAAGTCAGAGAGGTGATGGGGGAGGACATAGGAGAGAGCAGATTGGGGGAGAGGGTATACAGGCTGATCGCTGTTTTGGGGTGATGGGTGGGGGAAAGATGGGAAGAAAATTTGTAACTCAAAATCTCGTGGAAATGAGTGATGTAAACAAGAAAATAAATAAATCAATCAAAAGAAATAAAGAAATAATAGCTCGTGTCTCACAGGGTTGTGGGGATGAAATGGGGAGAGTGTGTAAAGAGCTTTGCAAACCTTAAAGCGTACGTAAATGCTAGTTATTCTCATTTAGACGTTCCTTTAATTTTCTGTTTTTAGCTGCAACAAAAACAGCTGCTACAAATTTCTTTGTACTTGTATTGGTTTAGTAATCATTAGTGACTGTTATTTATTGGCCACTCTGTTACTATATTATAATATAGCATGCTCTATTTGTACAGCACGTTATCCATAACATGGTTAGTTATTATATTACTAATTATTAATCCAACATACTAGAAATTACAAAGTAAAAAGCAGGAGACTCCTTCCCCCCCCCCCCCACGCTTGGAAAGATACATTGTTCCTCACGAAAGGAAAAAATCAAGTCCAATATTTTTTATTATACCTGTTGGGGCAAGTATTACAGCAGAATTAGACATTTTATAAAGTCTTCTTGTTCTTTGATTCGGCAGTTTTCTGGAAGACAGATGATCTTCCAAGAGTAAAACAAGTTCTTTCAGACCCATTTGCATGTGATAGAACCGGGCTATCTGCTCAAAATTCTGGGAGGAATCCCCATGTTGAAGTGAGTGTGGAATATTCCGTGATTCCAAGGATCTGGGAAGTGTTTTAATCTAAGCAGCAACGTGGTTAAGCTATAAAGAAGGTCGTAGAGTTTTGCGAACCTTCAAGAGCCATCCAAAGAGAACACTAAACGGTGAGAGATGAGATTCCACTTTTATGGGATAAACTCCAAGTTCTTGGGCAACAACTTGGGAAAGTCTGTTTCCTAACACAAATATGGGGGTTCACGGCAGAGCCTGGGGTACCCTTCTATTGAGGCTGGATGTGGAGCTCACCAATGAGTCGGAGGGTCTCCAAACAGCCTTCTACTGCCGAGAAACCTGTGTAATTCTCTCTCCCTCCCTCTCTCTCTCTCTCGACATAAATCTATATAACACAATGTAATTTTCTATATAACTATATATAAAGCTCCATTTTATAACAAAATAGAATTTTCTGCATATCTATGTAAATCTATATAATAAAATAGAATTTTCTTTATACACATACATCTATATAACACAACGCAATTTTCCCTCTCTATGTGTCTCCATCTATCTATCTAACTATTATATGTAACTACAACATTCCCTGCAGGTGCTCCCTCAGCCGCAGCGGCTTTCTCGGCGCTGCTGAAGAATCGGCCACGGAGGCTCATCAGTCCGCAGCCGCCGCGCCACGGCGACCGAACCCTATTTTAGTATAGCCACAAGAGGGCCGAGGCGCTGCCCGCGGCCCCGGAGCCGATGGCCGGCCACGCCAAGCGGCGCGAGGGGCCGGGATCGCCGGCTGCCAGTGACTCATCTCTCGTCAGCGGCAGGAGACCGGAGACGATCCCAAGGGGCTGAGGGAAGAACCGCCGCCCGCTCCCGGACCAAGAGCCGGGAAGCCTGGGCCGCGGCGCGCGCACACACGCACACGCGCGCGCGCACACACACACACACACACACACACTCTCTCTCTCTCTCTCTCTCTCTCTCTCTCTCTCTCTCTCTCTCTCTCTCTCTCTCC
>CM053591.1:1197768-1231005 GCA_028646515.1 Pseudochirops corinnae | reverse complement strand
TGCGGGACCTTTAATCGGATCCTGCTGTTCGTCTCCTCAGGCTGCGAAGGCCGGGAAGAACTCGTGGTTAAGGCCCCGACTCCGAGAGCAGCAGGGCCGGGCAGACCTACAGGAGGCGGGCCGAGGCAAAGTTCTTCCGGGCCGGCGGGGAGGGGCGCCTGCGCAGTTCGCGTTAGGGCCCAGCCCTCCGGCCGCGGCTTCCTCCCCTCGAGCCGGAGCCTCTGGGCACCGCGGGGGGCGGAGTTCTGGAGACGCCGGGGTTAGCGCTCCTTTCCCGGCGCGCGGCAGGGAACGGTTTGAGCTTTTGGCCCGAAGGGGCGGGGCGGGGGTCCTGCGGGCGAGATGGCGGCCACCTTCTTCGGGGAGGTGGTGAAGGTGCGGTCCCGAGCGGTCACGGAGGAGGAGGAGGAGGAGGAGGAGCCCCGGGCGCCCGATGAGCTCGAGGACAGAGAAGTCCGGCGTGAGCTTGCGAGGAAAAGGTAAGGCCCCCTGCGTCCGGCCCGGCCCCGGCTTTGCCCGAGGCTCCACGCGCGCCCGGAAGGGGCTTCCCGCCTGGCGCAGGGCTCCTGGGCTCGGCGTGTGTTAGGCCGCAGCGACTCCGGGACGGAGCAGGAGGCACCGCGGCGCGCGTGCCCACGCGTGTTGCGCGTGTTCTCCGTGCGTGTGCACGTGTCTGCCCTGTTCAGTGGTTGGGCACCGCTCTCCGTGACGCTGCGGCTCCCGCGTGAGCGGCCGGTTCTCCTCGGTTGTCTTTGCTCCTTTGGCTGGAACGCGGGCGGCAGAGTGCCCTGACGTGGGTCTGGCCTAATCCGCCGGAGAAGGAGCCGGCGGAGCGGAGACGCGCAAGTTCTGTCACGACGTCACTTTGACAGAAAAGTGCCCTCCCGCCTCCCTGTTTTGTCCTCCCGGAGCCTGACAGCCCGGGGTCTGGGGCGGATCCGAACTCGGGGCCTCTGAGGGCGGGCTCGTGTCCCAGGCAGGAGGGGGCCGGGGAGGATCACAGACGAAGCAAGCGCGTGAGGCCGCAGGTCACCAGAGGTCACGCGTGCTGAGGTCACGCGTGCTTTGAAGAGCCTTTTCCTCCATCCGCCGCGTGTTTAAACAGGCCGTTGGAGAATCCGTGGGAGCTTAAAGGTGCCCCGGGCCGGCTGTTGAGAGCTCGGGGCGGGTCAGGGCGGAGCCGGCCTTCCCCCTCCCCCCCAGGCCAGTGTGGGGACGGCCCGGCTCACGGCCCCGCGGGGGGGAGGAGCGAGCACTCGGGCAGCGCCCGCTGTGTCCCGGGGGTGGGGAGGTGTCAGCCCGAGCTGGGCTGGAGCTGGGGGTCCGGGAGCGTGACGTGGCGGCCGGACGGTGGGAGGCTGTGGGGAGCGGCAGCAGGCACCGAAGCCCCTTCCAGGCGGAGCCCTCCCGGCGGAGCCCGGACCGGTCGGCCGGCTGGTGAAGCCGGCAGCTGCCCAGAATGCGCTCAGCAAAGCGCTTGGGAGACCTTTGCGCGCGCTGCAGTGGTTTCAGTTCTCCCCGCGGCAGGTTTTGTGTCCTTGGAGCAAAGGAGGCTGCCGAGGGAGATGCGCTCAGAACACTGTATTAGGGGAAAGGGGGTTCTAGGTCCGGCTGTCCTTCCTTCTGTGCAGCTCGGGCCACCGCCCCTAGAGAGGACTGGCGACACTAATGGCCGAGATCCTAACTTAGGGACGCCCGGCCCGAGCAGTTCTTTAGGGCGCGGGAAGGAAGAATTCGGCTGTGTTGAGACAGCCGGCACCAGAGCTGGGTAGCTGGAACAGGCCTGCGTGGGGCCGTGGGTCGGGACCCTCTATGCATGTGGGTCACAGCTGTCACCTCGCGCCGCTGCAGCCGGCTCTGTGCCTCGCACTCCCCTCAGTGCTGACGCGCACCCGTTGTGTCAGAGCAAGAAAGGGAGGCTGCCTCAGCCGGCACTGTCAGACCCGGGATGGCTTCGGGGTCGGCTCTCGCCGTAGACTGGGAACGTTTCCTGCTGGATTTAGTGCAGCGACCGGCAAAGCAGGCAAAGCCCGTCTCTGCGGGAGACTTGAAGCCGCGCTGCTGTCCGTTCAGCACCAGCTAATGGTCTCTGAATCGCAAGTCGCAAGTCGAGGCGGGCAGTTTTGTGCTCGCCTCAGCGCTGTCAAAGTTCGGACACGTTTCCCATTCCCACATAAACTCGCAACAGATAAATTTTCCCAGTTCACACCGTAGTGCTAGAAGGATGTTTTGGAGCTTGATCAGGTACAAAAGAAATTTCCATATTTCAAAGCCCATTTAACTGAAATCAAGAAGCTTCCCTCTAACTTTCAACTAGAAATTAGAATGTAATAGAATTCTAAAATGCTCGTTTAAATCACAAACATATGAATTGTTATCAGTATTTTGTCAGTACCTGTGTGTAAAAAGATATTTTCATAGATTTAATTGTGTAAAATTTTATTCCAGATCAGCTTTAATAGATGAACGTTTGCGATCAGTTTTGACTATAGGGAATAGTAACTTTGTTTTCTTTTGGTTTTTACTTTATTTCATTTTCCCCCAATTATATGTAAAAACTTTAACATTCTTTTTTTTTAGAATTTTGAGTTCCAAATTCTTTCCCTCCCATTACACCCTCTCCCCTCCCTGACACAGTAAGTAATTCATGTGCAATCATCCAAAATCATAGACCTCAACTTGTTCAACCATTCCCCAATTGATGGACTTCCCCTCAATTTTTAATCCTTTGCCACCAGAAAAAAAGAGCTGCTATAAATGTATTTGTACAAATAGGTCCTTTCCCCACTTTTTTTTTTTTTTTATCTCTTTGGGTTATAGACCTAGTAATAGTGTTGCCGCATGAAAGAATATGTGGTGTGGTCTCTACTCTTCTGGCCTGTGCTGTGGGTCTGTGGGCAAGTACTCTTCTGTGCCCTGGAACTGTGACTGGGAACCCCCACTAGCCTGCCACCACACACTGCTGACTCACTGGACTGCAGTCTACTCTCACTCCAGAGAGTCAGACCTTTCCTGCCAACCTTCCAAGTTGTCTTGGGCTGCAAAATTGTCTCTCTATCCTTTTGTTAGCTCTGCCACTCCAGCATTTGTTTTAAGGTGTTTCTTTGGGAGAGCGCAGGTGAATGACTGCCTTTACCCTCCACCACCTTGGCTCTGCCACCTCCATTGTCTCCAGAAGCACAAACTTTTTTTTTTTACTTTGGGCAAATTATTTAAAGTCTCAGTGATCTAGGGAACTTTTTAAGACAGTAGTTTTTGATCTTGGAATCCTATTACACTCTTAAAAATTATTGAGGACTCCAAAGAGTTTTTGTAGAGGATAATGCATGCATGCATGTATACATACACACATGTCCATTCTTTCCTAATTAGAAGTAAAATTGATAAAACTTTAAAATTTTTATCAGATAATAAATCCATTACATGTTAAAGTAACACATTTTTATGAAAAATAACTTTTCCAAAACAAGATGTGAGAAGATATATATACCCCCCCTTTTTTTTTTCAAATCTGGATTTTCATTTGCTTCTGCTTTCAGTCTATTGGGATACTTTGTTTAGGTGAAATATATGATCAAAATCCAGCCTCACTTAGATAGGTAGTTGGGAAAGGGATGCATATTTGTGTGTGTGTGCTGCAAAGAACCAGATTGTTTATTTGAAATCGTTCAAATTAATTAGTTCGGTTTTGCTCAGCAGTATCGTCATGGTTTCTGTCTCATGTTTTTTTTCCTCATGCAAAATATAATTCTGTGTTAGCCGTGTTGTTTACAAAACAACAGTAATAAAAAGCAAGAAGCATAAAGAAAGTAGAAAAAAGCGTTATTAAATCTGCGTTCAAAGGTCATCGGTTCTGTCCACAGGTAATTTCTTCTGCGAGCCTTTATTTTGTGTATAGTATGACCTTTTATAGCCAAGTAAGGCATCTGTTGAAGTTTTTTTATATAGAGCGTTAGGCCTTGGTCTGTACCTAATTTCCACCAGACTACCTTTCAGATTTCCCAGCAGTTTTTTGTCGAGTAGTGAGACCTAAACCAAACTGGTTGGGGATCTTAGGATTTCAGCTTATGGTACACAGCTCTCCTGGATCTTGTGCATCAGTGGGTTCTGCTGATCAGCATCTCTTTTTTTTTTAAAAAACCAGTACTAGATTGTTTGAATGGCCACTGCTTTTCAGTAGGAGAGATCTGGTATCGTTAGGCACTCTTCTTAACCTTTTCTTTCCTTTTCCATTATTTGTCTTGAAATTCTTTGACCTTCATGTCATTTAAGTTGTTGGTTTTATTGGCAAACAGGGCAGAATAATTTCTAATATTATTTTTCTGAATACCCCTTTTTCTTCATTAAATAATTTGGTTTTCCTCCTTTAAAAATTAAATTTGGTAGTGATTTATCCATTTTATTGTTTGGCTCCCATCCTTACCTCCCCCCCCCAAAAAACCATCTAGTCGTAGTTTTATTTGTTAATTCTCTGGGATTATTTCACTTCTAATTTCGTCAAGCTCTTCTTTGAGTTTCTTTTCTTTTTTTCTTTTTAATTTTTTTGTAATTGCATATTCAATTTATTGATCTCTTTCTCTCTTTTGGTCATGACTATTTAGAAATATAAATTTTCCTCTAAAGACTTTCTTTGACTACATACTCCATATTTTGTTATATCACTGTCATTATCTTAAATGGAATTTTCCATTGTGTCTGTGATTTGTTAGGATTAAGTTGTTTCATTTCCAATTAATTTTTTTTTCCTTTTTGGAGGGGAGAGGGCAGGGCAGTTGGAGTTAAGTGACTTGCTCAAGGTCACACGTCTAGTAAGTGTGCCAGGTGTCTGAGGCTGCATTTGAACTCAAGTCCTTCTGACTCCAGGTCCCATGCTCTATTCACTGCGCCTGTTAGCCGCCCCCCGATTAATTTTTAATTCCTTCTTCAGTGGATTTTTATTGAATATAATTTGTAATGCGTTGTAGTCAGTAAAGGATGTGTTGTATATTTCTCTTTTTCTGCATTTGTTTTTAGTTTTATGACAATACTATACAGTGCTAAGAAATACTTTCTATTTCCAGAGATCTGTGATTTCTAACTTTTCTAAAATCCCATCTAGTTCATTAACTTTCTTATTTTTTAAAATTAGATTAAGACCTATAATTTGGCTACTTCCTATGACTTACTTAGATTTCCTTTAAGTATTTATTATCCATACTATTTTCTGAATTTATAGTAAGTAATTGTCTACCACTATCAGTACTGCCACCATCAATTAACTGAGAGAAAAGAAAAAGAAAACAAAAAGCCCTATAATTGGAAGTCAAGAAAAGAAATCCACGGGGGCCATGTTCAAAAATGTGTGTCTCTACAGCGTACATCCGTCACTTCTCTGTTAGGAAGTGGGTAACATGCTTCATCATGTGCCCTCTGTTTGGACATATCTATTACTGTAGTAATTAGTTATAGTTACTGTCGTTAACGGACATATCATTACTATGACCTTCCAGCAACTCATCCTTATGTTTGGTATGGGCACAGAGTTCTTAAGTCTTTCAGAAAATTTTTTTATGATGCCATTTTCTTTTTATAAATGTTCTGTTTCTCACTCTGCACTCTGTGTAGGATTCTCTGAAATCATCTCTCCTCATATCCTTTTCATAAACTGATTTTTAAAATGTATTTTGTTAAAGGACAAATACCCCTCCTCCCACCCCCATCTCAAGGATAAGACAAGAAAAACAAAGCATTTTTCAAATATGTATAGGCAAGAGAAGCATAGAATTAGCCGTGTCCTTCCCCCACACTCCTTGGGTTAATGCCCCCTCTCCCCTCAAAAAAAGCAGGAAAAAAAATTATGTGCTTCAATCTATCTATCCATCAGTTCTCTAGGATAGCTTTGTTTCATTGTGAATCTGTTGGAATTGTGGTGTTATTTTGTTGATCAGTTACTAAGTCTTTCAAAGTTGATTATCTTTACAATATTGTTACTATGTACAGTGTTCTCCTGGTTTTGTTCACTTCACTTTACATAAGTCTTAAGTCTCAAACCATCCCCTTCATCATTTCTTACAGCATTAAGTATTCCATCACATTCATACATTCAACGTCCAACTATCCTCCAATTGATGAGCATTCCATCAGTTTCCAATTATTTGGCCCCACAAAAAGAGCTGCTAGAAACAGTTTTGTATATGTTTCCTCCTTGATCTCTCTGGGGAATAACCCTGGTAGGATAGCCCTTTGGTCATAGCTGCAAATTGTTTTCCAGAAGGGTTAAGCAAGTTCACAGCTCCACCAGTGGTGTGCTCGTACACTGGTACACTAGCATTTGTCATTTTCCTTTCAGTCACCTTAACCAATTTGATAAGTGTAGGTGTTTCCTTAGAGGTTTTTACTTTGCATTTCTTTAATTATTGTTGATATAGATAATTTTTTATGTGACAATTCATAGCTTTCATTTCTTCCTCAGAAAACTGCCTCTTCTTATCTTTTGTTGCTTGTGTAGTCATTTTCAATCATGACCTATCCTCTTCGTGACCCCTTTTGGCGTTTTCTTGCATAGATATTGGAGTGGTTTGCCATTTCCTTCTCCAGCTCATTTTACAGATAAGGAAACTGAGGCAAACAGGATTAAGTGACTTGACCAGGGTCATACAGCTGGTAAATGTCTGAGGCCGGATTTGAACTCAGGTCTTCCTGACTCCAGGCTTGGCACTCTGTCCTCTGTACTGCCTAGCTACCCATATCTTTTTATCAGTTATCAGTTAGGTAATGGCTCTTATTCTTGTAGATTTGATTTAGTTCCCTAGGTATTTTATAAAAAAGACCTTTATCAGAGAAACATGTTGCAAAGATGTTCTCAGTGTCCTGCTTTTCTAATTTTAGCTGCATTAGTTTAGTTTGTGCACAAACTTAAATTTTATATAATCAACGTTATCCATTTTATATCATGTGAACCTCTCTAGCTCCTGTTTGATGCTGAAACCTCCCACTATCCGTTAATCTGAAAGGTAATTTCTTCCATGCTCCCCTAATTTGCTTATATCAGCCTTTATTTCTAAATAATGTACCAGTTTTCAGTTTATCGGAGCATATAGTGTGAGCTATTCATCTATGCCTACTTTCTGCCATGCTATTTTCTAGTTTTCCCAGCGGTTTTTGTCAGATAATGAAGTCATGCCCCAGTAGCTGCCATTTTGGGGTCTCTCCAATACTAGATGACTGTGGTCATGTGTTTTCATATATCAGGTACCTAGTCTCTTCCGCTGCTCAGTCTCTCTTCTTTCCCCAGCACCGAATGGTCCCATGATCACAGCTTTGTTTGGTATCTGGTATGGCTAAGCCTCCTTTTATTTTCCCATAGATTTGCTTGATATTCTTGACCTTTTCTTCTTCAAGTTGGTTTTTTTTCTAACTCTATAGAGTTATTCTTTGGTAATTTGATTGGTATAACACTGAATAAGTAAATTAATTTGCTTTTGCTCATGTCATTGCTGTGTATGTTCTTGGCAGGTAGACTCCAAAATATTTTATCCTGTCCACAATTATTTTAAATGGAATTTTACTTTCTGTCTCTTCTTGCTAGATTTTGTTGGTAATAAACAGAAATGCTCATGATTTCTGTGAATTTTTCTTATATCCTGTAACTTTGTTGAAGTTGTAAATTATTTTATTTAGTTTTTTTTAGTTAACTCTGAGTTTCTCTATGTAAACCATCATAATAACTTACAAAAAGTCATTGCCTATACTTGTTTCTTCTGTTTCTCTTTTTTATCTCTATAGCTAGTATTTTGAATAGTATTGGGATAATGGGCATCCTTGATCTTCTTGGAAAGGCTTCCTGTAACCATTATTGATTAATCATCCTTAATGCTTTTGGTTTTCGATAGATACTCCTTAATCATTTTAAGGAAAGCTCCAGTTATTCCCATGCTTTCCAGGTGTTCTCAACAGGAATGGATGGTGTGTTTTGTCAAAAGTTTTTCTTGCATCTATTGAAATGAGCATGATTTTTGTTAAGGGGGGAGGTTATTGGTAAAGACTGTTATGCTTCTAGTTTTTCCAGTATTGACTCAGCCCTGCATCTCTGGTGTGAATCCAGCCTACTCGTAGTACATGATCATTGCTGTATCTTCTTGCTAGTATTTTATTTCAATCTTTTGTATCAGTACTCACTAGGGTAGAAAAAATGTATGGTTTTCTTTCTGTTTCGATTCCCTGGTTTATGTCTCAAGACCATATTTATGATAGAAGGAATTCTGTAGGACTCCCTTACATATTTTTTCCCAAATAGTTTATGTGGCATTGGAATTTGTTCTTCTTTGAATGTTCAAATTTATTTGTAATCTATCCAGCCCTGCAGTGTTTCATTTTTTATAGGGATCTCATTTATGACTTGTTCAGTTTCTTTTTCTAAGATATGGTTATTTAAGTATTTAAGTATTCTGGTTCCTTTTCTGTTCTCTGTTCTCTCTGTTTCCCTCTTCTGAGAAAGTTAGGTTTTGATAAATATTCATCTGTTCAATTTAAATTGTTAATTTATTGGCATATAGTTGGGCAAAATAATAATTGCATTTATTTGTCCTTCGCTGGTTTTGAATTCACCTTTTTTATTTTTTGAAACTGATCATTTGGTTTGCTTCCTTTTCAAAAAATCAAATGAGCCAGTGGTTTATTTTATTGTCCCCCCTCCCGCAAAAAACCCTAGTTTTATTTATGGTTTGTTGTTG
This sequence comes from Pseudochirops corinnae, assembly GCA_028646515.1. Taxonomy (NCBI): domain Eukaryota; kingdom Metazoa; phylum Chordata; class Mammalia; order Diprotodontia; family Pseudocheiridae; genus Pseudochirops; species Pseudochirops corinnae. Next base: position 1,222,294 of record CM053591.1, on the reverse strand, counting down.
TTTTTTAATTTTCAGTTTTCTTAATCTCTTTCATTTTCAGATCTTCCTTTTCTGATGTTCATTTGGGAGGTTTTAATTTGTTCTTATTCTCATTGTTTTTAGTTGCATTGTATAGTGCAAAGGGTCAGGGAATATCTGGTTTAAACCCTGTCTCAAATACTTGACCAGTTTTGTCCTTGTGAACACCCCGCCCGAGCTTCAAGCTTTGTGCCTCATGGGGTTAATATTAGTTGTTGTACCTACTTACCTGGCAGGTTGTGAGGAAAGTCCTTTGTGAAGGTGCTGTGCAAGTGGTTGCCTTTACTACAGCATACTATTTGATGAAAATGATGATGCTGCCTTAATATCACTTCTTTCTTATTAACAGAGAAGTAGAGGTCCTTCGGAAGCAGACAAACGTATCTTTGGAAATTCCCCTGCTAGAGCAGTATCCGTGTTCCAAGTTTATCATGGCCGTAGGACAAAATGCAGTAGGTAAGTGAAAGTGCAGCAAACTAGATATTTGGAAAAGTGTGTGTGTGTGTGTGTGTGTGTGTGTGTGTGTGTGTATGTGTCTGTGCACATGTGGGTATAAAATTACTTACACATTCATTTATGTATTTACATGAATTCTCCGCCATACATAGAAGTTCTTTTTCTATCATTATACATCCCATTCCTTTCTCAGTATGTGTGTTTCTCATCTCCGGCCTTTCCATAAATCTTCTGAGAAGGATTCACGCTCCACATACGGGAGGTTTTCCTTGAGTTTCTTAATTTCTCGTTAGCTAAACGTACATCCGTTGGCCAGGGTTTCTTAAGCTTTTTTGTCATGGATCTCCTTGGCAGTTCGGTGCAATAGGCTTTTCTTGGTTAAATAATGGAAGGAAATGCTAAATTTTAATTAGAGGTTAATAAAAGTAAAGATAACTGTTTTCCTTTCCAAATTCACAGAACTCCCTAATTCCTTAAGTGCCGGCTTTGTGCCAGGCACCATGCTAAGTGCTGAGCTATGAATAAGAAAAAGGAAGAAGTCGTTTCTCATAAGGAGCTTACGGTCTAATAGGAGACAGTACACAAAAGGAAACCGAAAAGAGAGGGGGCCAGGGGGAACCCAGAATGAGAGCATCATGGTGGTAATGGTAGAGTCGAAGCCAAGCAGAATAGCTTGGCGCAAATGAAGTCGTAGCTAGGATTTTGGACGTTCTATAAAGGGAGAGTGTGGGAAAGCTTGGGGTTTTTGATGATGGGCGCTAGTGTTCCTTCTTCGGCAATGAATGGCCAGTAATAGATGAGGTGAGATTATCGTAGCAGAAGCAGCATTATATCAAGAATTTCTTTATTCCGCTGTCCAACTGTAGTATCCCACTCTGCATATTTGACTACCTCATTTCCTTTCCTTTTTCCCTTTGTTCACATAGTTTATATTTGCTAACGTGCTGCTCCTTACATCTGTCATGTGTCTTTCCATTGTCCTTTGGAGTACCTGCAGTTTGAATTCCTTTGAAATTATGGCATTCTGTAATTAAGGCAATATAATATAATGGAAAGTTCACTATATTTGGAGGGAGAAGACAAGATTGAGAGCCACCATTTTAACTAAAGGGTGGATGACAAAATGGAAGTTATGTTGGTCTTTAGTTTCTCCCCCAGTTCTCCCTTAGGTCCCTTCATCCCAATAATTAAACCTATCCAAAAATGGTACGGGCTGCCCTGGGGTGGCACTGGGTTCCTTACTGTTAAGTGAAGACTGCATGTAGGAGCCTTGCCTCCAACAACTTTCTCTCCCATTTGCAGTTGCTTCACTCCAAAGGTTTATACAAGTTTAATTCTCTAAATTATACATTAAAGAATTGGGTTCACCATGGTAATTTGTACATATTTTTATGCTCCAGTTAAATAATATAGCCTTAGTTGCATAGCCATATTAGATACGTTTGTAGAAGAGTTGCTTGTTCGTGTATGTTGATTATACTAGGAGCCCTGCCAACTTCCCAGTTTTATGATTGGCTTTCTTAACCAAGAAGAGTTCCTATTTCAGTTATGCAGGCATACTACTTAGAACCATTTCCTTCCTTTGTAGAAAAGTTGTGAGACAATGGCTAACTTTGTCTCCATAATCAGCTAGGAATTGTAGAATATCAGAACTGAATGGGCTGTTAGAAACTCAGACTTGTTCAATTTTCAGACAAAGACCCAGACCTCACGGTAATGAGGCAACTGCACTGTAATAGAACCTAGGTACCTGGACTTCAGTCCATTGCTGCTTCTAGCGTTTAATCGTATTTCTCATTTTTTGTCTTATACTAAATAAATTATTTAAATATTTTAAAATCACTTTTATAGTGTGGAAAAATACAACAAAGTTATAAAAGTAGTAATGTGTGTTAACTTTTTCTTCCTAGCATTTTTGTCTTCATTTATTCTGAATTCGGAAACCTGGGAGGAGATTGGATCTACTAAGCTCTGGAATGAATGGTGCAGAACAACAGACACAACAAATCTTTCCCCAACAGATGCTTTTTGTGTGTTCTACCGTCTAAAGTCAGATCCTACTGTGAGTGAGATGTGTGTGGAAATGAAAATTTAAGTGCAAGACTGAGTTTGTACAAGCAAACTGATAGATCATCTAGTTTAATGTTTTTGTTTTGTAACCAATAAGGACACTGAAGTTCAGAGAGATTTCGTAACTTAGCAGTGGTCGAGTTTACACATTCTAAGTTTGGATTCTGGATGTGTGTGTACATCCCGAGATTCTAGTTTATTGTAAGAAAAGATTTTTGGTTGTTGGGTTTGTTTGTTTTTTAATCAAGCAGCTCAGGATTATGGATGCCTCCCATCCATATACATGCATCAGAATCATTCACAATTCCTTGAAAATTATAGAGGTAGAAATAACCTTAATCAGTGGACTTCAGGTCATAAATCTCAGGCAAGGTGAAAAAGCCAGGAAGATGTGTGTTTGGCATAGGTGTTCACTACAGTAGAAGGGTCTGGTGCAGAGTCCAGGTTGGAGAGAGAATCTTTGTGGATGCAGTCTCCAGTTGCATCAGATGTACATGACATTGTACTAATTGCATCAAACCCCAGAACGTTGCATAGCCTCCTGGAAGAGATATGTAATCACTCGAAGGATTAAAAAAGTAAAGGCCCTAGTGGATGATCTTTGGGATATTGCAGAGTTACTTGGATGACTCCAAGCTTCCCAGGAAAGCAAAGTCTCATCTCTTCCGTTACAGCAGCCCTGCAAGGGGTGTTGAGATAATCTAGTCCAGACAAGTGGCAGAGTTGGGGTTTAAATCTAGGTCCTCTGGCTCCAAATCCAGCAATTCTTTTATTCCCCCACTAAATCATGTTAGCTCTTAGCTTCAGGTATATTACAGATTTTATTCCTCCATTTGCATTGATAAACAAGAACTGACCGTATAAGAAATAGAACGCAAACAGTCAGCCAGCCTCCTGTTGTCAGGGCTATGGTTGCTTCAGTGCACACACAGTTAGCATTTAGGGCACTGGTATATCTAGAATGTTGTTTCCGCAATGAAACCATCGGCATCATTAGTTTATTTTAGTTGCCGTGCCAGTTGAAAAGTTTATGTTGTTCTGGCACCAGTCATAATTTGGAATTTATAATGTGCCCCTCTGTTGATTTTCTCTTGATTCCTTAATGTTCAGTTAAAAGAAAATAAACAGTCCCATTGTCATGCTGGAAAATAAATATAAAAGGGGTGTATCTATTTGGCCACTGCATTTGTTGTAGTTTTGTGTTCAGGATTACATGATGTGAATAAGTAGTTTAACAAAACACTTCCGATTTGTTTAGGTTTTCCTGTGCCAGTGCAGTTGCTTTGTTGCTGAAGATCAACAGTATCAGTGGCTTGAAAAGGTAAGGATATAGGAAAAAGAGAGAGAGAGAGAGAAAGAGAGAGAAATACACACATATTTTTTCTTATACATCTGCTGTTTACTCAGCATTGTGCTAAGGCCACTGGAGATAAAGAAATCAAGATGTGGCCTTTTTTCTTTCATTATGAAAACAAGACCAATAATTTTAACATAATTTTAGTACAAGAGAATGAGGAGAATCGCGTTTCCTAATTGAGAGCTTGCGGAAAATATTTGTGTGATTTGCATTTTTGTTTTTTTCAAGACTGCGATAGAATAAGGAAGTCAGTACTTGCAGGTCATTTGTATGATAGTTTTTAAAATCCTTAAATCTGATAGTAATTTTAATCATAATTTACAAATAACTGTGCTTTGTGATCCATAAGTGTCAAAGAACATTAGAAACTGGAGTCTATAGAAATCACTTGTTTCAGCTTCACTCATCTTCCAGATGAAATCATTGAGACCCACAGAATAGTTAAATGAATGTGTGAAGTGATAGGACTGGAAGCACAGGCCTCTAAAACGTTATATTATCTTTTAGAAAAAGAAAATTAGTACACATCAAAAACCGTACTTTTCATAGTGACAGAGAAGAAATCTATTGCTTGTAAACAATTATAGCACATACAACTAGCTACACAATAAATTTTGTCAACAACATAATCTAATTATACTTATATTATTAAAATAATTTTCTCTGCCAGGTTTTTGGTTCTTCCCCAAAGAGGAATTTACAGATAACTATTCTCACATCTCGTCATGTGACTGACTATAAAACTCCAGAATCCAGTTGTGACCTTCCTTCTCCCTTCCTGAAAGCCCTAAAAACACAGTGTTTCCAAGATGCTGCCTGCTGTACACTCTTAGAACAACCAAATATCGTACATGATCTTCCTGCTGCAGGTGATTTTTATTTTTTTGCTTTTGTTTTTGGAGGGGTGGAGGCTGGGCAGTCGGGGTTAAGTGACTTACCCAAGGTTACACAGCTAGTGCTAAGTGCCTGAGGCCGGATTTGAACTCAAGTCCTACTGACTCCAGGACGGGTGCTCTATTCACTGTGCCACCTAGCCGCCCTACAGGTGATTTTTTAAATACTATTTTTAATGTATTTTGTTGTTATTTCTAGTTTGATAGACCAGGAATGTTCTCTTGTTTGTGATCTCTTGAGATATATTGAGTAATGGAAAGTAATTGGTTATTAAACCTCAGTACCTTAAATGTGCAAACTGATCTTATGGTCTACTTGGGATAAAATTAACTGTAATAGTCATTTCCGAGAATTTAGATTCTACAAAAGGGACCTTTATGATAGTAAAATTTACTCGTTTCTATGTCTATCTTGTGTTTATTTCCCTGTGTACACGTTTTTCCTGAATAAAATATAACACGCTCTTTGAGGGAAAGGGAAAGAGAAAGACTGTTTCATTTTTTTTTTTATCCCCACTTACCTTGAGGTTTACTAGCTAGATTTCTTCTTTCTTTCTTTCCTTCCTATCTTTCATTCTTTCATTTTCCTTCCTATCTTCCTTCCTTCCTTCCGTCTGTCTGTCCTTCCTTCCTTCTTTCCTTCTGTCCTTCCGTCCGTCCTTCCTTCTTTTGGTCCTTCCGTCCATCCTTTCTTCTGTCCTTCCTCCCTCCCTTCCTCCCTCCCTCCCTCCCTCCCTCCCTCCCTCCCTTCCTTCCTTCCTCCCTCCCTCCCTCCCTTCCTTCCTTCTGTCCTTTCTTCCTTCCTTCCTTCCATCCTTCCTTCTTCTCTGTCTTTCTCAAAACCTTAAACACAGGTCACTTTGAAACTCATAGATTGGGCCACAATAGGTCCCTGCCCAAGCTCCACTTAGTAGCTGTATTTTGGGCCCTCCTGGCTTAGAGTGAATGTGAGTGCTAAATGTTTCTCTTTAGAACAGCAACCCTGAGGAACTTCCTCTCCCAGCTTGATTTTTTTTGTTCTGTTTTTTTTTTGCTAATTAAAGGGGCCATTCCTTGACTCACTTGTTAAAAGAGGCCTATTCACTGAATGGCCATTACCTCACCCTAAGTGAGTACTTGAAAAGGCCTTAGCCTAAAAGGACCAGGCTCTCCCAATGCATCTTGGGTCATCCCCAGTCATCTTGTTGAATATCTGGTCACTGGACCCAGATGGCCCTGGAGGAGAAAGTGAGGCTGGTGACTTTGCACAGCCTTCCCTCCCTCAAATCAAACTCAGCTGCAAGTCATGTCATCATTTCCCTGATGCTGTGGTCCTCTTCTAGAGGGAAGGACAAACAACCTGTGAGTGAGTATAGCTCCGCTCCTCTCCATTCCTCTTTTTTGTCCTTACCTGGGGGTGCTCTGCTGGCCAAAAGCTGCCTTTGTTCCTTTGGGGTTTACTGGCTAGATTTCTTTCTTAAAGACCCAGGCCTAAACCCAATTCACTCTGAAGCTCAGAGGTTGAACTCGAGGTCCCTGCCCTCCTAGCACAGTGAATGTAAATATGAAATAGTAATTGTTCCTCTTTTGGCCAGGAACCCCGAGGGCCTTTGCCTCCCAGTTTTGTTTTGTTTTCTTTTTTATTAAAGGGGCCATCATCCTCTGAGTAACTACTTAAAGAGACCTATTCACTGAATGGGCATTATGTCACAGAGAGTAAGCACCTGGAAAGACCTCAGCCTGAAAGGGCCTGGCTGCCGGTTCCATCCTGGGCCATCTCTAGTCATTCTTCAGTCATTGCACCCACATGGTCCTGGAGGAGAACGTGAGGCTGGTGACCTCATTTTCACAGGCCTCCCTCACTCAAATCAGAGTCAGCTGCAGGTCATTCCCTGATGCCGGGATGCTCTTCGCAAACAAAGGACAAACACAACACATAACAACAACCCTTTTGGCACCATTCGTGGAGACCCTTTAAAAATGCTTATTGGCTAATTTTTAAATTTGATATTTTGAGTAAAATAGCCTATTTTCATGACTTAAACTGCCTTTTAATGAATATAAGTTGTGTTTCAGGCTTAATTTTTTTTTAATTTCCAGATTCACATTATGTTCTTTTGATTTACTGTGCACAGTAGAGACTTCCCATCTGTTGGCTTTTAAATCACGCTGACATAATTTGAATTTTGATACCTCTAAGACTCGGTACAGTGTTGTGTCTGCTAACAGCTGCACTGATGAGGCTGCTATCTTTTAACTAGCTTAATAGTTGCTGTCAGATGTTGAGTTTTGGTTTTAGCTTTAAGTTTTAGAGTTGTTTTCAGTGACATCCAGCTCTGCATGACCCCATTTTGGAGTTTGCTTGGCAAAGATACTGGTTTTGCCATTTCCTTCTCCAGCTCATTTTACATGTGAGGAAACTGAGGCAAACAGGGTTAGGGGACTTCCCCAGGGTCACACAGCTGGTAAGTGCCTGAGGCCAGACAGGAACTCAGGAAGATGAGTCTTCCTGACTCAGGAACCAGGAACCAACGCTCCATCCTCTGTTACCTTGCCACCCCCACAGGGCCTTACAGCTTTGGTAATTATGCCAGAACATTACTGTAGTGAAGATTACCATTGGAATTGTTCATTGTTAATGAACTTTTAACTGCATTTTAAAAAGGGATCATAGAAATCATCTCCTTGTACAATGCCGTTACTTTACAGGGGATAAAAATCTTTAGTGGCTTGTTCTTGCCACTTAGTGTTTGTCTCAGCCACTCTGGCCTCAGTCAGTGAAGGCCGAGGAAGTGGGACCTAATTTAATATTTACTTCACTACAAATTGAGAGGATGAATATGCTGGGGAGAAGTATATATTCTGAAGTGAATTGAAATTATTTCAGTTGTGGTATATATATATATATATATATACACACACACACACACACACACACACACACACACACACACACACACACACACATATATACCACAGAAGTAACTCAGATTTCACTGAATTGCCTTTAATTCTATAAGGTTTACTTTTAATTGACTTTTAAATTTCATTCTTTTTCATTCTTCTTTTTTGCTCTTAGTTCTGAGTTACTGTCAAGTGTGGAAAATTCCGGCGATTCTATACCTGTGTTACACTGATATAATGAAACTAGACTTAGTTACCATTGAAGCTTTCAAACCAATACTTGGTTCAACAAGCTTGAAAGGATTAGTTAAGGTAAGTTATTTGCTTGCTTATGTGATAAAAAGGTATTTTAATATTATTTCAATCTTCTATTAAACACAAGCAGCCCAAGCTAAGTTACTTCCTTGCTAAAGATAATCTTCCTGTATTTTTCTGTGCATCTTTTTTTTCTTAATACTAGCTTATCACCCACACATCCAGATAAACATACATATGTTTGTATGGAATGTACAGCTAATCCACGGGCACTCTTGGTGTCTCTTTTTCCTCTGACGTTCACTTTCTAGTTCACTTTTATTAAAAATAACTTACTCCACAGCGTTTGTTCGAATCTTGACTTCAGGTGTCTTGTTCCAGTGTCATCTGACATACTTTTAAAAAATCAACTCAGCAGCCAGTGGTGTTTGCAGCTAATTGTGTCTTCATCAAAAAGCATTTCCTTGTGCATGGGCCTGAACTTGGACTTATTTTCCTACTTGTGAAACAGAAGGAAGAGGCAGCCTGGTGCAGTTGAAAGAATGCTAGAGTTAGAGTCAGAGGACCTGATTTCAAGTCCCAGCTTTGCTACTTCCTTACCTCTGTGACCTTGGACAAGTCACTTAACCTCTCTAGGACTTAGGTTCATCATCTGGGGGGGAACAGTGGTGGTGAGTTAGGCTCCTTATGGCTCTGAGTCTGTGATCCTATAATGAATGTAATATATGGTCCCACATGAACAGGGCACGCGTAGAGTGGGATAAAACACCTAAGACAGTATGTGAATGAGTAAGAGAAATGAATCTCACGTTCTGTCAAACTGGGAAGCATTGTTCCATTTCTCTGGAGAGGAAGTAAAAGACGACTGTGGGACTGAATAACTTGTTGGAGTCAATCACTGTTTCATTCTTAACTTTTTTCTCTTTCTCTTTCCAGAATGTTTCCCATGGTACAGAGATACTGAAGAAACTGGTGACCACCAATGAAATTCAGAGTAACATCTATACGTGATTTTGTATTGATTTGTAAAAGTCTTGGGGTTAGGAGTGGGGGGACAGAAACGTTCTTTACCTCATGGAAGAAAGCAAAATAAAGAGTTTATTTTAAAGTAACCTGAGTTTATTTCATTACTTCAATTTGGAGTTAAATTTCTGATTAAAACAAGTTTTTCCTTTCTGACTCTAGGTGGGAGTATTGTTAATAGCTTACCTTGAAATTATTTTAAATTTTATAACATAATATAAAATACAATATAATATAAAGATGTTCTAAGAAGTACAATCTTGTATAAAATTCTTGGCTTTCAACAAAGTAAAACTGAACATTAACAACAAACCAATAAAATAAAATGCGTTTATTCTATGCTTCTTTATCAAAATTTCTAAATTTACCGTCTGAATTTCTATTAATTTTGACTTCAAACAAAAAAGCAAAAAAAATTGTAAACACCACTGCCTCCGGAATACTAAAGATGAATACCACACAGAAGACAATGGGAAGACATGGTAGATGTGAGCAGGCTGCAACATTGAACCAATAACTCTCAAGAAGAGATAGAGAAGATAGGCTGGTATTATGGCAAGAACAAAGAATGATGGATGGACATCTATCAACTCTTATCCTTCTGTTCTTATCCTTATGATTACACACACGAAGAAGTGAAAGAGGCCTCCTTTTCTCTGGCAGATTAGGAGCACACAGGATGAGTTGTGATCTGCATCATTGGAGGGAATTCATGAATTAATAAAATCACAAGAATAATTTGAGTATTTAAGGATATACGTGCAAATAATTTTCTAGTACATAATTATAATCATAACATCTAAATGTTATGATTCACCTGTCTCATTTTAAAATGCCATTTCTAATAGGTCTTCGTATTGTGTTCTTAGTATTTTCTTTTTATATGATCATAACAAATTATTATATAAACATACCATAGTTACTCAACTATTTTCCATTCATTGAACAGAGGTTGTTTTGAATCTTATGAATAAAACAGACCTGGGGGAGTGGTCAGAACCAGAACCCCATCTAAAAGTGCAGGAATAGGGCAGAGCCTGATCCTGAACAAAGTCCCAAACTATGATTGGAGTTAGGCGTAAGCAAAAGAAAGAAAGTGAAGAAATAAGTGTGGAGACACTCAGAGGTAAACCCAGAAGAGCATGAACTCCTTAAGTGTAAGATTACTTTCACCAAAGGGCTCCAAGAATGGCTGGAAGAAAAAAAGCAAGAAATTAAAAATGAAATAAGGTTTTTTTAAATTGTAGAGTAAATAATTGAAAAGAGACCTTACAACAGAAGGTAGCAAATCTTTCCCAAATAGCAGACTCCTTGAAAATTAGAATGCAAGAAAAATCTAACTCCAAAAGACAGTAAGTCAAAGTTAAAAACGAAGTCAAAAGATGGAGGGGAAAATAGAGGAAAATGTAAGGTAGCTACTATCAGAAATAGCTGACCTATAAAATAAAAATCTAAACAATTTAAAGAATCATCAGATTTCTTAAAAACCATGAGTGAACAACAAAAACTACATGCAATTTTAAAATTACATTAATTTTGCTGAGATGCTCACATCTTTTAGAACTTGAAGGCAAAATGAAAGTGGTGGTAGGGTGGGGTGAAGGGGAATGGGAAATCTACTAGTCACCTCAAGAAAGATAATGTATAAAATCCTGAACTTCTAAATCAAAGGAAAAAATACGGCAAACAGCTCCCCGCCCCCCCCCAAAAAAACCACAACAACAAACGCATGGAACCACAGCACTACTTACCAGTCTTAAGCATTTAGCACCTACTATGTGCCAGGACTGATGGCTGAGGACTGGGGATAAAAATACAAAGATTAAAACTAGAACTCTGCAATCTAAAAGGAGAGAATAGTTTGGAAGGGAGAACCAGTCGATTGGAAGGATCAGGAAAAGCTGCTGCTGCTTAGTCTTGCCCCTTGAGGACCAGAGGAGTGCTACAAAGTGAAGGTGACGTGTGAATTCCAAGCATGGGGGACAACTAATGTCAGTGAACAAAAAATGGGAGATGAAGCGTCTATAAGCAACTGAGACAAGGCCAGGGTTGGGTAGCTCCCTGAGTGCAGGAGGAAGAATCATGTAAAATTAAGCTAAAAAGGTAAATTGGAGTCAGGTTGTAAAGCATATTAAAACTGTGCATATTCATTGTATTCTGCAAATAATATCGCTATAGGATATGGAGTAGGCTAAGTGGTATTGGAAAATTCTTAGAAAATATTGTGCCTAAGTATGTGTCAACAAAATATTGCTTACGTAGGTTAATAATGACAATTTTAAATACCCAGATTAACAGAACAAGAAGCAGAAATAGAAAATTTTAAGGAACCTACCCTGAGAAAAAGAAATTGAATGTGTCATATGTTGTTCAAATCATTTCAATCACGTACAACTTTTCATGACCCCATTTAGGTTTTGAGGTTTTTTTGTTATTGTTCTGACAAAGACACAAGTGATTTGTAGTTTCCTTCATTTTACGGATTAGCAACTGAGGCAGACAGGATTAAGGGAATTTAAATGAGTTAAGCAAGCTCAGTGTTACAAAGCTAGTGTCAGAGGCCAGATTTGAACTCAAGACCATACCCTGTACATGCCATATCATAAGTGAATTGAGGGCAGGGAGCAAAGGACCAGATAGTGAATTTAGACATTTGTAGAATGAATAATGCTAGTGTTGTATAAACTTTGTGAAACAATATCTTAATACCTGAACCAGGGAGAGACAAAGGAGTAAAAGAAAGCTAAAGACCAATATTTCACAATAACTATCAACAGGAAAGCATATGACAAAATATTTTAAAATAGGCTATAGCAGGGTATTAAACATATCACAACAAGAAAACATTATAGCTAAGTGAGATATTTGCCAAAAATGCAGGGTTGGTTGAATATTATGAAAATTATAAATGTAATAGGTAATAAATGAACATTTATTAATTACCTACTATGTGCCAAGCTCTAAGGATACAAGAAGAGGCAAAATAAAGACTGCTCTCAAGGAATTTGCGGTCTGAAAGAGGAGACAAGCAAAGATGTGTAGACCAGCAGCCACATGCAGCATAAGTTAATGGAAGTAATTAAAAGAAGTAAGGCATTAGAATTACAAGGAGTCAGGAAAAGCTTCCTATAGAACAGTGGTTCTCAACCTTCCTAATGCTGCTACCCTTTAACACTCGAATGTGGGCGGAACCGCCTGGAGACAGATAGAGGAGTGGTGTCTCGGTTCCTAAGACCATCAGAGATGTGTGTTTTCCAATGGTCTTAGGCGACCCCTGTGAAAGGGTCATTTGACCCCCAAAGGGGTCACAGCCCACAGGTTGAGAACCGCTGCTATAGAATAAGGAATTTTAGTTAGAACTTAAAGGAAGCTAGAGAAACCAATAAACAAAGATGAGGAAAGAGAGCATTCCAAGTATGGGGGAATGGCTAGAGAAATGCCCAAAACCAAGAAGCAGAGTGTCTTGTTCATGGAACAGCCGGAAGTCAAGTGTCACTAGATTGAAGTATACATGGCAGGGAATGAGATGTGAGAAGCCTGGAAAGGTAGGAGGTTAGATTAGGAAGGACTTTGAATGCTAAATAGAAATTTTGTATTTGATCCTGGGGGCAATAGGGAGCCACTGGAGTTTATTGGGGGTTGAGGGGAGGCAGTGAAATGGTTACATCTGTGCTTTGGAAAAATCATTTTAGTGACTGAATGGAGGCTAGATTGGAGTGGATTGAGACTTGAGGCAGGCTGACTCACCACTAGGCTATTGCCATAATCTAGGCATGAATTGTTGACCTGCACCAGAGTGATAGCAATGTTAGAGGAGACGATGGTGCATATTGGAGAGATGCTTCAAAGGCAAAATTGACAGGCCTTGACAACAGATTGGAAATGTGGGTGATGGGGATAGTGAGAGGCAATGAGGAGTCAAGGACAACCACTAGGATGTAAGTCTGAGGGAGTGGGAGGATAATGTTGTCCTCCACAGTCATGGAGAAAGTAGGAAGGGGCAGGGAATATTGAAAGAGAAAGAAAATCAGTCCAGTTTGGACATGATGAGTTAACTGACTATCCTATTCAATACATCAGAGATTCAAGATTGGAGGTCAACAGAGAGACTGGAGCAGGGTAGGTGGATTTAAGAATTGTCAGAAGTAAATACATGGGAGCTAATGAGATTGCTGAATGAAGTGGTATAGAGGGAGAAACGAAGAGGGCTCAGGACAGAACCCTGTGGGACACCTGTAGTTAAAGAGCATGATCTGGAGGGGATTCAGCAAAAGAGACTGAGAAGACCCCAAAAGAGGGTCTGATAGGTAGGAGAACCCGGAGAGGGTGGTGTCCCAAAAGCCTAGAAAGAAGACAGTTTTTAAGAATATAGGGTGATCAATAGTCAGAGGCTGCAGAAAGGTTGAGCAGAATGAAAATTGAAAAGGCCTTCGGGTCTGGCAAATAAGAGATCAATGGAAACTACAAAGACAGAAATTTCAGTATGATGATATATATGATCAGAAGTCACACTTTAAGGGGTAAAGAAGAAAACGAGAGAAGAGAAAGTCGAGGCACCTATTTTAGATGATCTTTGCAAGGGGTTTAGTCGGAAAAGGAAGAAGAGATGGGGGATACGTCAGGGGAGTGGAAGGATCAGTGGAGGATTTTTTAGGATGGGACATGGGCATATTTGAGGGTATGAGGCATTGCAGAGAATGAGCTAGTAGGAAGATATTGAAGATAAGTGATAAAGTGGGGGTGAGAGAAGGGGCAGTAAAGGATAGGATAGAATGGGAAGCACTTGACCAAGTAGAGGGGTCAGCCTTGGTAAGGAGTCCACCTCATCACATGAGACAGGAGTGAAGAAGATAGTAGCAGGAAGCATATGAATGGTGGATCAAAAAGAGGGGAGGAGAGGGAGCTTGAGGTGAAGCCTCAAATTTTTTCTTTAATATATGAGGCAAGATTTTCAGCTAAGATGAGGGGAGTGTCACAAGAGGTTTGAATAGAGGGGCAGGGTCTGGATAGTGGGATAGTGAGGGATAAGGCAGATATAAAAAGATTACCCAGCAATAATGAGGACCCAGAGGAGATTGTATAATGTCATTTAGTGGTAGATACAACCAGGTGAAGCAAAGTGGCACAGTGGATAGAGCACTGGGCTTGGAATCAGGAAGACATGAATTTAAATCTGACCTCAGACATTTTTTAGCTGTGTGATTCTGGGCAAGTCACTTAACTGCCTTAGTTTCCTCATTTGTAAAATGAACTGAAGAAGGAAACGGCAAACTATTCCATTATCTCTACCAAGAAAAGTTCAAATGGGTTCACAAATATTCAGACTAGACTGAAAGTACTGAACAACAAACAACAAAAGTCTTATTTGCAGGGGAAGCTAGGGTAACAGTGGGTAGAGTGCTGTACCCAGAGTCACAAAGACTTATCTTCCTGAGTTCAAATCTGGGCTCAGACACTTCCTAACTCTGTGACCCTGGACATGTCACTTAACCCTATTTACCTCAATTTCCTCATCTGTAAAAATGAGTCAGAAAAGGAAATGGTAAACCCCTCCAGTATCTCTGGAGAAAATCTCAAATGGGGTCACAAAGAGTCAGACACAGCTGAAATGATTGAACCACAATAACAGGATATGAAAATGAGTACTTACATCCATCTTATTTGTCAAAGGCCAGTTAAATTCTCAATTAACTCAGGTCTCAGCTGCAATGGAGCCTTCATCTGACCCCTCCCCCAAAAAATGTTTTAAGAAGCAGCTTTATAAACCTACTTGAATGGAGATATGCCTAAAATGCACCACATGGAACACTCTTGCCTGGGAATTGTCAGAGCCCTTGATGTAGCAGAAGTAATTGTCTAATAATGAAGGATTCCTGGGTCTATAGACATGAAGAGCAGCTTGTCGACTGGTAGAGTACTCAGCTTGCATGATTTCAGATCTGACTGTGTGATCCTGGGCACATCCTTGAACCTTTGTTGTCTCCATTTCCTTATCTGTAAAATGAGTTCTAGAAGGAAATGGTAAACCACCCCAAGACCATTGCCAGGAAAACCCCAAATGGGTCACAAAGAGTTGGTCATGACTGAAAGGAATAAACAAAGATAACAGACATGAAGCCCATTACATGGCCATTCCTATCTATCTTCCATCTCTTGTTTTACCAATCTTTTTAGAACTCTCAGAGATAAAGAGGACTACACCTAGCAGAAAGAAAATAGGAGGCAATCATCACATTATTCCAGTACTCACTGTAAACAGGCTGCTCCTGTCACTTCTAAATATGAAAATGAATACTTGCATCCATCTTATTGGTCAAGGAAGGCTAAGTTCAAGTCCCAATAAATTCAGCTATCAGGTGAATTGGTGAACTTCTCTGACCCCTGCTCCCTCACACCAAGAGAAATGTTCTAAGAAGAAGCCTTGCCTGCAACAATGGAGATACACCTAAAATGCACGAGCTCAAATACTCACGCCTGAGAATTGTCCAGAACTGTTGTTGGAGCAAAACTATGATCTAATAATCCATAATTCTTGGGTCTATAGACACGAAGGGAAGCTTGCTAACTGGTGAATAGCACTTAGTTTGGAATCAGAAAGATTCCTCTTCATCAACTTTAAATCTGCCCTCCGACAATCACTACTTATTTGACCCTGGGTAACTCCCTGAACCTTTTTTGTCTCAATTTCCTCATCTGTAAAATGAGTTCTAGAAGGAAATGGCAAACCACTCCAGTACCATGGCTAGGAACACTCCAAACAGGTCACAGTGCATTGGTCATGACTGAAACAAATGAATAGCAACAATAGATATGAAGTGTGCTGCTAAGTGTGGCTCATCCATAGCCCTAAAGATTCCTCAGCCCCACGATTTCCAAAAATAACCTATCATTTCACAGGAACCCAACCAATCGATTTGTCTGTATCTGGCTCCATGCTTTGTAGCCATTGATTTTTAAAAAATCTAGTTCATCAAGGAAGGGGAAAACTAGAAAAGCAAAAGGGGAGAGAAATGGACAAGTGGACAGTAAAGGCTAGAATGTCTCCTTCAAGGAATGTTGACATATGAAGCTTTCTATGACATTTAAGTCAAGTAAACAAGCATTTATTAAGACAACAGGAATAGAAAGAAAGACAAAAACAGCCCCTGCCCTCAAGGAATTCACAGTCCGGTGTTTTCAGCAGTAAAATCTCAGTTTCCTTGGCGTTAAAATGTAGTAACAATATCATCTACCTTGCGGGGTTATTGTGAAGACCAAATGGAATAACACATGGGAAGCACCTGATGTACAGTAAACATTTTTAGAAAGCCCATCGGAGACTGTCATATTTGATACTGGAGCATCGGGAGCCACGAGAGTTGATTAAATTTGGAGGACAGCCTGAAGTGGAGAGAAGCGTGAGGCGAGGAAGCAAACCAGCAGGAGAGCACAACAGTTTGGGTGATCGGGACCTGAGCCCGAGTGATGGCACTTTCGAGGAGAAAAGAGGGTGTAAATGGGAGATGTTGGCAAAGTAAGTCTGTCGGGACTGGACAACACATTTGATGAGGAGGTTGAGAAAGAGTGGGAAGTTGAGGATAACTCCTCAGTTTTGAGCCAAGGTGGCTTGGAAGATGGTGGTACTCTTTACAGTCATAAGGGGCTCAGTTTATGAGGAAATGGCAAAATATGCCCTTTGATTTCCTTTGAATCCAAAAATGAAATGGTCAGAGAATGCTATAACAGGTCAATAGCAGGCTAGGGGGCCAGAAGTACACCGTCATGGGGGGTTAGTGCAGTGTCAAGATTGCCTCCTACTCCATTGACTTGCTACATGTGGCTACAGATGGAGGTGGGTCCTTATTGTAAGTGAGGTTACAGGAGTAAATTGGAAAAACACAATGTATCTGCCACAGTCTCTGTGTGGTTACTGTTTCATCTTTGTGATCTCTCTCATCTGTCCAGGAGGCCCCCTTATGCCTTCAGAATTAAATATGAAATCTTGTCTTAATTTTGAAGCCCTTCACGACCCGGCCCCTTCCTACCTTTCTAGTCTGCTTACACTGCATTTCCTCCCTCACACTCTTTAATCCAAGGGCTCTGGCCTTCTCACTTTTCCTTGAACGAGAAACTCCATCCCCTGACTCCAGGTGTTTTCACTGGCTGTTTCCCCATGCCTGGAGTTTTATCTGTCCTCATCTCTGTCTCCTGGCTTCCCTGGCTCCCTTCAAGTTTCATCTTGGAAAGGTGGGAAGGGATCAAGTTATGAACAGCTAATTTTTGGCACAATAGCTAGAGTGATGGGCCCAGAGTCAGGAAGACGTGTGTTCAAATGCAGTCTCAGATCCTTATTAACTGTGTGACCTTGGACAGGTCATTTTATAGGAAGCTTTACCCCTTATTTAATTTTAGTACCTTCTCTCTGGGATTATCTCTACTTTGTCTTTGTATAGATCTTGTTTGTGGCAGCTAGGTGGCCCAGAGGACAGAGTGTCTGACCTGAAGTCAGCAAATCCGGCCTCAGGCACTTACCAGCTGGACAAATCACTTAGCCCTGTCTGCCTCAGTTCCTCAAACATAAAATGAGCTGGAGAAAAAAGGGCCAACCACTCCATTATTTCTGCCAAGAAGACCCCGAAGGAGGTCACAAAGAGCCAGAAAAAACTGAGTAATAATAACAAATACCCTGTTTGTATATAGTTCTTTGCATATCGCCTCTCCCATTAGGCTGAGCTGCTTGAAAGAAGGGACTGTTTTTTGTCTTACACACAGTAGGTGCTTAATAAATACTTACTGACTTGGTTTGACTTGGTGAGAGGGTTGATAACTGGGAGAGACTAAAGAAGGAAGAGAAGATTGGCTTGCAGAATAACAGCTGCAGAAACCAGAGGAAAAGATTCTGCCAAGAGGGGACATGAAAGGTGAGACTGGTCAGAACCTGACCTGAGAAATAGGTGAACTAGCTGACAGTGCCATGAAATTAGAAATGCTTTGAGGGGGAGTTAGAAAAGTTGGAGACAGAATAAAAACTCTACCTCCTAACCCTCCATCTTTAAAAAGTAGTGGGGGGGAGGGGGGGAAATAGAAAGCACTGGGTCAAGATTATATTTCTGGACTATCTAAAAGGGAGATAAGACCACCCATCTCCCACAGCCTTGTTCCAATAAAAAACTAAAATTGACACCAGATTAAATAATGATCAGGCAGCTAGGTGGCCCAGTGAATGGATGCCAGAGCCTGAATCAGGAAGACCCAAGTGCAAATCTAACCTCAAACACTAACTGTGTGACCCTGGGCAAGTCTCTTAACCTTCTTTGCTTCAGTTTCCTCATCTGTAAAATGAACTGGAGAAGAAAATGTAAAACCGCACCAGTATCTTTACTAAGAAATCCCCAAATGGAAGAGTTGTTCATGAATGAAAGGACTGAACAAAAATAATGACCAAGAAATTCAATGAAAAGCTACAGTAAATTAATGCTTTCTCCCCAGAACTACACAAAAAAATTAGCCAGAAGCCATTAGGCAATATGAAAAGAACTAGCCAATAAAACCACCACAAATGGTCCCAGAAAGCCCCAGTTGGTTGAGAAGCCCAAGGGCGGTCAGAAAGTCCAATGGTGGTGACCTTGGAAGCCCTGGGAAGGCTAACACCAGAGTAACACTCACAGCACTCAGACCAAGACAACCCAAGCCCAAGGTTCCTTGAACTCCTAAGGGTGTCCTGAAAATTCAGTGCTCTGAACCTTGAACATTCAGAGAGAACCAAGCCTAGGCAGTAAAGTCTAGCACAGAAATCCAAGGACATAGGCTGATCATCTCACCAAAGTCCAGTATGGGGTTGAGCCTAGCCCTGGAACAAAGCCCTAAATCAAGAACTAAAAATGAAAAAGATGATCAAATCTCTAAAAACCAGCATAGATCACACAGCCCAATGACTCCACAAGAAAACAAGAAATACTGGAACAAAATCAAAACATTAGAAAAAAATGTTAATGTGAAATGTTGGATGAAGAAAGTCCATGAACTAGGAAATGGGCCAACAGACCATGTCAGAATCACCTGACTTCCTGAAAACGTATAAATGTGTGTGTGTGTAATACACATATAGATACACTATATACGTGCATCTATAGTATGTGTGTGTGTTTATGCGGCCGCACAAACCTGGACACACAGCTCAAGAAAGCACACGTGGAACTGCCCAGAACTATCAGATTGTTGTTGTTCAGGCATTTTTCAGTTGTGCCTGACCGTTTGTGACTCCTTCCCATATTTTCTTGGAAGATACTGGAGTGATTTGCATTTTTTTTTCTCCAGCTCATTTTATATATGAAGAAACCAAGGCAAACAGGGTTAAGTTACTTGCTCAGGATCACACAGCTAGTATCCGAGGCTGAATTTGAACTTAGGCTTCCTGACAACAGGCCTGATATGCCATCAACTGTACTACCTAGGTGCCCCCTGAGCTATTAGAACAAAAAGAGAAAGTAAAGGTAGAAAACAGCCAGCAGTCATTCTTCTGAAAGGAAAAATTCTGTAGCCAAAATGTAAAGGTCCTATGTCAAAGAAAAATTACTGCATGTATCCAGAAAGAAACCAGTCAAGTACCTGGGAACCACCATCAGATTCACAAAAGACCTGTCAGCTTCACCTATAAATAAGAGGAAATATCACAATTCAATATTTTAAAAGGTAAATGATGTAAGATTACAAGAATAATGTGCTCCGCAAAGTTGAATATAATCTTATGGGGGTGTGGGGGGGGCCAGGATGAATCTTTAATGGAAGAGATGACTGTCAAACATTTCTGATGAAAAGGCCGTGACTGAGTAGGAACTTGGCAGTGCAAACACATAGAAACCTAGACAGGTAAATATATTTCAGCAACTAGGAAGATTTATATGATGGTGTAGTGCTAACAATCTAGTGAGGAGAAGAAATAAGTATCCCTTCAGAAATATGATGTCTTCTAAAGGTATTGAGGGATTGAGAACGAAGGACTTAGTGGGGGTTGGAGAATGTTGACAGATACCGTTCTGTGAGTTTAAAGAGGGAAAGAGAGGCAGAAAACAAGGAATAAATGACATGGAAAGGAGGAATAAGGAGGTAGAATTTACTATTTCTCATAATTGGTGTGAATGAAAATAGTATACAAACACGGAAGAAGTATACAAACATGGTGAGAAGTGGTCAACCAATGAACCTTATCTCAATGAGGCAAAAGAGGATTGAATTCTCTCCCTCCTTCTCTCTCCCTCCCTCCCTCCCTCCCTCTCTCTCCCTCTCTCTCTCTCTCTCTCTCCCCCCCCCCATCTTTCTATCTCCCTCTCTCTCTGTTACACACACACAGAGTTGGAGGAATGTATCACATTCAGCAGTCAGCCAATTAGCATTCATTAAGTGCCTAATATGTGCCCCACATTGTGCAACAAGTGGGAGTTGAGAGGGGACAGCATTAAGCATGAGGATAATTAAAAGCAAAAGAAACTTTCTGATCTTCAAGGGGAGGATTTAAAACAAGAGCCAGAATCTCAGGGTGAGCTGGAAACTGAGGTGACCTCAGACAATTGGGGAACAGCTAAACAAGTGAGTGTATGGCTAGAATCAAATACAATTTGTACCACAAAACGACACAGGAGAGGATCTTTGGAGCGTTCGGGCGGGGGGGGGGATGAATCGATGATGAGTGAAGCGAGCAGAAGTAAGAGAATGATTCACGCCACGTTAGCACAATATAAAAACAACAGTAGCAACAACACGTTGAAAAATCAAAGTGCCCCGATCGCTTCAGTGACAGGCGTCTCCAGAGAACCTAGAGAACCTGGGACAAAACACTGAATCATCTCAGGAAGGAGAAGTGATGGACAAAAGATGCAAGAAGAGGCACATGCTGTTGGACCTCCCTTTCTATGGATGTTTCACCTGACTGTGTATTTGCTACAAGGACTCTTTTCTTTCTCTCAATCTTTCAGCTTTAGTGAACTTCATGAGGGCACCTGAAAAAGAAGAGATAACAAGGTCCTATAATTTCAGAGCTGCAAATTGCTGTGAGTTTCTGTGGCCACGTATACCCTATGAACGTATTACTCTATGAATACTGACATACTTTAAATCTCTGCCCACTCTTTCCCTCCACCCCACAGACTCTGCATATGTTTTTGTGAAAGCATATGCCACAGTGAGGGTGGAGGTGGATGGAGGAAAGGGCTGGCAATAGTTATGCCTCCCAAAATGGCTGAGACTTTTTTCTTTTTTTTGCTTTTCTTCTTTTTGAAGGGGGAAGGCAGGGCAATTGGGGTTAAGTGACTTTTCCAAGGTCACATGGCTAGTAAGTGTTAAGTGTCTGAGGCTGGATTTGAACTCAGGTCCTCCTGCCTCCAGGGCTGGCGCTCTATTCACTGTGCCACCTAGCCGCCCTATTGAGACATTTTTAAAATTGCAGAAGAGAACAGGTGGAAATTCAAAAGGAAGCATAGACAAGCACGATGGTTTTGAAAGTACTGTGGAATTTATTAAATCCTTTTTCTAAAAAGTAAACAATATGAAGGTCTACAATATAATATAGAATCCTCTTTTGTGTTCTTTGCATGTGGAAATTCTCTTTTTTGGTATTTAAGTTCAGATAAATTATTTTTTTAAAGACCACACTTTGGCCTGTGGCAAAGGAACCCTTTTTCTTGGGATTATGAGATGAAGATTTACATACATCTTTAAAACGAATGGTTACCTTTCCTTTTGCCCCACTCTATACCACCGGTTATGCTAAGTTTGGCATCATTCAGTTCCTTCAACAATGTGTCCACTTATTTGACAGGGAACTCACATTTAGAGTACCAATCAATAGTCAAATTAAAGTTTATAGAAAGTCTAAAATGATGCTATTCTTCATACTCCCTACCACTTTTTCTACTATTCTGACACTATCTCTGTAGATTCCACCACTGGGGGAAGTCTTCACAGGTAGATATTCCTCTAACTCTTCAATGGGCTTGAGGCCTATCAATTACCCTCAACCTCATGTAGCATATCTGCTGAGACAGTTTTACTGGGATGTGACTTGCACATGCTACAGTTTCTTGAAGCCACAGGTGAGAGTTGGGTGACAGGATAACAATTTGGCCATGAAGCCTGAAACAGGCACTGTGGAGCACTTAGACATTGACACTGATGATGCTGAGGTCATCCACTGCATCTCAGGCCATCACCAGTTTTCTTGACTTTTGACTCCCCACTGGATGTCAATGACTCTGAGAGAGTGAGACTGACTACACTGCACAACTCTGCCTCACTTCAATCCAATTCACATGCAGGTCAAGACGTCACTCATCATCCACTATTTTACTCCAGCATCATGCCATTGGTCTTCTTTGAAAAGGAAGGACACACAACAATCTCTGCAGAAGTGGAATAGTACCCCAAGACTGAGAGCAGTTTTTTCATGGTTTTGCATGGCCAAAGAATTTCTCACTATGTATGTAACTCACTGGTAATGACCCTCTCCCACTTAGCCAGGCTATTCCTTGGAAGAACTTCTGAATCAAGTCTCCTAGAGAGAAGAATTCCTGGAGTTCCTGAACTAAGAAAAGAAGGACCCACTTATTCATAGCAGCTGAAGGAGCAGCAAAGGACAGAGGCACAATGGGTAATAACAGCCTGGACCTTTTCCTCCGCTACCACAATGAGTTATTCAGACTGTAGTTGTGATGGCGAAGAGGACTCTTGAGCCATCCCAAGTGCATTTCTCTTCCAGAGGAGTCTCAACAGCGAGGTGGCACTGGGGGCCTGGCTTCTATGTAGGTGGTAGCTACCAGAGGGAGACAAGAATTTCCATGATCATTTATGGGCTTCTCTGAGTCTTTCATATTTTGCAAATAAAATAAAAATTATCCTGTACTTTATGCACACATATACATATGTGTGTTTAATTGCACAGGAACTGAAGTCCTTTTATCCACAAGAGTAGAGCTAAATTCTGATATTCTTAGGGAAGATACTGTGTGAGTGAAATGAATCAGATTCTGAGGTTCCCACGGAAACTCTGTGTGGGAGCACGAACCAAAAAGTGACATTTAAAAAATACCTCCAGGATCGAGCCCAGACTGTGTGAACTCTGTGCCCCTGTGCCAACCATCCACCTCACAGGAGTCTTTGTAAAGATTTAACAAGATAAGGGATATACGGTTTGGTTTTTTAATTGAAAAGTGCTATATAAAGGTGATTTGTTTGTTTTAAGTAATTTAATGAATAACACTTCTAAACATATTGTTCCCTCAATCGAAATCTTCAATAGCTTACTTCTGGCTCTTAGAAAATTCAGACTCTCTAACCTGCCATTCAAAGCCCTCCATGGTCTAGCACCAACCTGCCTTTCCAGATATATTTTGCACCAGCCATTTTCATGCATTCTGCATTCTAGCCCAACTGAGCTATTCGTGAATCCCTAGTCTTTTCTCGGTTTCTATCATCTCTGCATTTCTGCAGGTTGTTCTCTCTGGATGGGACACAATTTTGTTTACCACCTTTGCCTATTTAAATCTTTCTCTTCCCTTAGGGCTCAAGTAACATTTTCTCTTGTGAAGTCTTTCCTGATCCCTAGGCTAGAAATGTTCCCGTCCTCCATAGATCTCTCCTTCTTCTCTTGTCATCTCCCTTACACTTCATCATACCACGCCATGTATCAGAGTTATTTGTGTATATATTTGGGCCTCCCACCCATCCAAGGGAAGAGGTGGCACTTTGGCTCATTTCTGCATTCCCAACCCTTATCTAAGTACAAGAGGTTTTGGTTTTTGTTCCATTTCCTACACTCCACTTGTTTACTCTGCTCATAGCTGACCGAATGTACTCTAGGCAGCCAGTGCACCATTGAAGTTAGAATGAGGGGGCTATTAGAACACAGGGAGACATCGTAGACTTATAGATGGAAGGGAACTCAGGGGCCTCTACTCCGATTTCCTCATTGTAGAGGTGAGAAAGCTGGGACCCAGAAAAGCTAAATGACTCGCCCAAGATGATAAAGTAGTAAATGTGGGACTTAAGAATTGGATTCAGATCCATTGACACCAGACCCAAAGTGTTCCGCATGACGTCACCTTCACACGATTACGCGTCACACAGCATGGTTATGACTGTCAGTTTAGGTTCTCAGAGTAAAACAAACAACTCAGGAAGCCTTTCCTCGCCCTTCCTAGTTTTAAAGCGAATAACATTCAAATAGCTCGGGTTTCTCCCCATCTTGTTATGCCGACGAGGCTCCGACTCGTTGGACGATCGGGGATGATCGACGAGGGACCAGAAGCAGAGCCGGGGACCCCGACCTGCGGCAGCGGAGTGTGATCAGAGCGGGGGCTCCGTGTCATCCTGCGCTCTGATGTGGCACATGAGGAAGGCTCTCGGCGCTTCTTTCCCTAACGGACCAGAGAGCAGAGACCTTTTGTGGCTACTTCTTGTCACCCTTTCTTCCTGGTGGACAAGGAAGAAGACTTTTGTTCTTTAGATGGGTGGAGCAAATAACATTTTCTCTGTCTCTCCTTTAATCAATAGTGATTTAGAGCATTTTTCATATGACTATAGATATGATTTTTTCATCTAA
>CM053591.1:1175514-1197268 GCA_028646515.1 Pseudochirops corinnae | reverse complement strand
TATATGTATATGTATCAATGGTCCTGCAATTTTCCCCCCAGTTTTTGCTTTTCTCCTTATTTTCGTTGCATGAGTTTTGTTTGTGCGAAATCTTTTAAATTTTATGTAATCAAAGTTATCAATTTAACATTTTGTCATGCTCTCTATATTTTGTTCAGTCCTAAATTTTCCCCCCATTCATAGATCTGACAGGCAAACTATTCCTTGCTCTCCTAATTTGCTTATAGTAGCATTTTTTATGTGTAAATCATGTACTCATTTTGACCTTCTCTCGTGAGATAGTCTATCCCTACTTTCTGCCACACTGCTTTCCAATTTTCCCAGAAATTTTTGTCAAATGTTGAGTTCTTACCCCCAAAAACTTGGATCTTAGCATTATCAAACACTAGATTACTGTAGTCATTTACTACTGTGTATTGTGGACCTAATGTATTCCATTGATCCACCACTCTATTTCTTAGCTAGTACCAGATTGTTTCAATAACTTGTGCTTTATAATAGTTTGAAATCAATTTTTAAAATTGATTTCCTTTATATTCTTGACCTTTTGTTCTTCCAGATGAATTTTGTTATGACTTTTTCTAGCTCTATAAAATAATTTTTGGTAGTTTGATTAATGTGGCACTGAATAAATAAATGTAGGCAGAATTGTCATTTTTATTATTTTGGCTCAGCCCACTCATGAGCAATTAATATTCTTCCAATTATTTAAATCTGACTTCACTTGTGTGAAAAATATTCATAATTGTTTTCATATAGTTGCTAGGTTTGTCTCGGTGGGTAGACTCCCAAGCATTTTATATCATATACAGTAATTTTGAATAGAATTTATCTCTTGCTGTCAGACTTTGGCAGTTGTTAATTATTTCAACTAGTTTTTTAGTTAATTCTCTAAGTATACCATCACGTCACCTGCAAAGAGTGATAGTCTTGTTTCTTCGTTGTCTATGATAATTTCTTCATTTTTCTTCTCTTGTTGCCATAGCTAGCATTTCCAATACAATATTGAATAATAATGAGCATCCTTGCTTCAAGCCTGATTGTTTTTGGAATGTTTCTAGCTTGTCTCCATTACAGATATTCTTTGCTGATGATTTTAGATAAATATTACTTATCATTTTAAACTAAGCTCCATTTATTTCTATGCTCTCTAGTGTTTATAACAGGAATTTAGCCTTGTTTTTCAACCTTCCCCATTGCAAGCTTCCCCATTAATTAGTCTGCCTGGTAATGTCACCATGCTGTAGACTCACAATAGCCTTCTGAGTTAAGTAGTTCCAAGAACTGGCATTGATTCATTGCTAGGTCTTCACACATTACTCCCTTCCCCTACAAAAAGAAAAGAAAAGAAAGAAAATGCCTTCATCTCATGTGTAAGCACTCAAGCTCTCTCCCTCTCTTCCATATATATATGTATATATATACGGATTTTTGAATTTATCCATATATATGGATAAAGTCTTTATCCAGTGGATATATGTATGTGTGTATATACAAATATGTATATATAAATATATATATACATACATGTATATATTTGTATACACACACATATATACATATTTCCATTGGATAAAGGTCAGGCTTTATTTATACAAACCATCCCAGAGGAAAGGAAACCAAATAATTGAGAATGAATGGAACCCTCTCTTTCATGTCTTACAAACTGACCCCCCCAGCCTGAGATTGCCTGAGCTTTCTTGGATGTCGTGTCACATTTTTGTCTCATATGAAGTTTGCAGTCCACTAAGAGCTCAAGATCTTTTTCAGATGATATGTTCAAGAGTTGTTCCTTATTCGCCTTGTACTTGTGAATCTGATTTTTAGAAACTCAATTGAAAGAGATTACATATTTATCTCTATTAAATTTCATCCTATTAAATTTGGCTCAATGTTCCAGCCTATCATCCAAGATATTAGTTATCTCTCTCTAGTTTGTGTAATCTACAAAGCATGTAACCTATGACTTTATCCAACTCATTGATAAAAAATGTTCAAGAGTATCAGACCAAGCATAGAACCTCACTAGGGAATTCCTTTCAAACTGATTTTGATCTATTAATGGGTATTCATGTTTCCCTTTTGGGATAGCTAGGTGGTGCAAAGAATAGAGTGCAGGGCCTGGAGTCAGGAAGACTCCTCTTCCTGAGTCTAAATCTGGTCTCAGATACTGACTAGCTGTGTGACCCTGGACAAGTCAATTAACTATGTTTGCCTCAGTTTCCTCATCTATAAAATGAACTGGAGAAGGAAATGGTAAATCATTCACTATCTTTGCCAAGAAAACCCCAAATGGGCTCACAGAGTTGGACTCAACTGAAAAATTACTGAACTACCAAACTGTGCCCCTTTTGTGACACTTATGTGTATTCACTCTGCTCACTGACAAAATGTGCATCTGTGGGAGAGTGTGCCCCAAGTTTACAGAGAAAATGTTCTATTGTGAATTTTCTTCCTTTACTATTTCATTCAATACTTTTACTTTAATGTCTTTAGGATGACTAGAGAAAGAATAAACACATTGGTGGGGCTTGTGAGCTGTGCATTTAAGTCAATTAAATGGTGGTCCAACAGAATTCCTTGAACCCTCCTCAGGTGTAACTTCTGAGGATTTCAAATGTAAAACGGTAGTGCCACAAGTGCCACATAGATTTATATGGAGCAGGATCTTTTGTATTTTTTTATTTCTGCATTTGTTGTGAATTCACCTTTTTCATTTTTTATTTTAGGAATTTGATTTTCCTTTTGTCTTTTGATCAGATCGGCAAATGTTTATCAATTTCATTAGTTTTTTCCACAAAGAATCAATCTTTCATTTTGACAAATTCTATAGTCTTTTTGCTTCTGTTTTGTCTCAGATTTTCAAGATTTTATTCTTTGTGCTTGTTGGAGTTTTATTTGTTGAATTTCTAATTTCTAAAATTATATATTCAGTTCAATAATCCACTATTTTTCATTCACGTGGGTAGATCATCCCTTCTAGCTACTCCACCAGTTTGTACTTGTGTGCTAGTCACACCCCAGAAGGTGGCTGTTTCTTGCAGGTTCTAAAGTACCCTGTACATCCATATTTTTTTTTAGTTTATTTTTATTTTTTTTGTTAAATATTTTCCAGTTACATGTAAAAGAATTTTAACCATCATTTAAAAAATCTAAATTCTCTCCCTTCTTCCTCCATCTCCCCCATCTTTGGAAAGGCAAGCAATTTTATTTTAATAATACATGTGAACTCATGCAAAACATATTAGCCATATTGCAAAAGAAAATATAATTGAATAAAACAAAAAGAAAGTTTAAAAAGGAATATTTTCATCTCTTTTTAGAGTTCATAAGTTCTCTCTCTGGAGGTGGATAGCATTTTTCATCATGGATCCTTTGGAATTGTCTTGAATCACTGTCTTGACCAGAATAGCCAAGTCTTTCACAGGTAATTATTCTTACAATATTGCTGTTACTGTGTACACTGTTTTCCCAGTTCTGCTCACTTCACTTTACATCAGTTTATGTTAGATTTTCCAGGTTTTTCTGAAACCATCCTGCTTATCACTTCTTATAGCACAGTAGTATTCCATCACAATCATATACCACTACTTGCTTAGCCATTCCCCAATGGACAGGTATCCCCTCAAATTTCCAATTCTATGCCAGAATAAAAAGAAGCACTATAAATATTTTTGTAGAAATAGGTCCTTTCCCCTTTTCTTTGTTCTCTTTGGGATATAGACTCAGAATATATTGGTGTTGCTGAGTCAAAGGGTATACACAGTTTTCTAGCCCACTGGGCATAGTTCTAAATTGTTCTCCAGAATGGTTGAACTAGTTCACAACTCCACTATCAGTACATTTATGTCCCAATTTTTCCATATCCCCTCCAACATTTGTCATTTTTCTTTTTTGTCTTGTTAGTCAGACTGATAAGTATGAGGTGGTACCTCAGAGTTGTTTTAATTTTCATTTTTCTAATCAGTAGTGATTTAGAGTATTTTTTCATGTGACTATGGATAGGTTTGATTTCTTCATATGGAAACTACCTATTCATATCCTTTTACTATTTATCAACATGCAGATGGCTCTTATTTTTATAAATTTGACTCAGTTCCCTACATATTTGAAAAATGATGCCTTTATCAGATAAAGTCACTGCAAAATTTTCCCAAGTTTCCTATTTTCCTTCCTTCTAATTTTGGCTGCATTAGTTTTGTTTTGCAAAAGCTTTTCAATTTCATGTAGTCAAAATTATACATACATACACACATATATACATATATATATATACATACATATATACACACACATATATAGTTTTACTTCCCATAAACCCCTATATATCATGTCTGGCCATGAACTTTTCCCTTATCTATAGATCTGACAGGTAGTGTTCCATGTTCCTCTTATTTACTTATGATATCATCCTTTATGTCTAAATCATTTAAACATTTGGACCTTATCTTGTTATATAGCGTGAGATGTTGTTTTATGACTAGTTTGCACCAAACTGCTTTCCAGTTTTCCCAGCAATTTTTGTCAAATGGTGAGTTCTTACCTGAAAAGCTTGGATCTTAGTATTTATCAAACACTAGATTACTATGGTCATTTACTGCTGTGTCTTGTGTACCTAACCTATTCCACTATCCACCGCTCTATTTCATTGTTGTCAGGATTACTGCTTTGTAATATAGTTTGAATCTTCAACTAAGCTGCCTCCCTTAACATTTTCTATTGATTCCCTTGATATTCTTGATTTTTTGTTCTAACAGATGAATTTTGTTACAATTTTTTCTAGCTCTATAAAATAGTTCTTCAGTAGTTTGGTGTGGCACTGAATAAGTAAAGTAACTTAGGCTGAATAGTTCTTTTTATTATATTGGCTTGGCCTACCTGTGAGGAATTAATATGTCTCCAGTCATGTGTATCCATCTTTTTTGTATGAGAAGTGTTTTGTAATTGTGCTCCTATAATCCCTGCATTTGTCTTGGCAGGTAGACTCCCAAGTATTATATACTGTCTACAGTTATTATAAATGGAATTTCTCTTTCTATCTCTTGCTGCTGGGTGGTGTTGGTAGCATGTAGAAATGCTGATGCTTCTGTGGATTTATTTTGTATCGTATAACTTTGTTGAAGTTGTTCATTATTTCAACAGTTTTTAGTTGATTCTCCAGACTTCTGTAAGTGTGCCATCATGTCTTCGGAAAGGATGTTTCCCCATTGTTTGTTTTTATTCCTTTAATTACTTTTTCTTGTCCTATTGCTATAATCACTATTTCTAGCACAATGTTGGTAATGGGGGTGATGATAGACATCCTTGCTTCACTTCTGATCTTATTGGGAAGGCTTCCAGGTTATTCCTGCTACATAGAATGCTTGCCTTTGGTTTTAGATAGGTGCTGTTTATCATTTTATCAAAGGTCCCATTGGGGGCAGTTAGGCAGCTCAGCGAATAGAATACCGCCCTGCAGTCAGGAGGATCTGAGTTCAAATTCGGCCTTTAACCAGACACTTGACACTTACTAGCTGTGTGACCATGGGCAAATCACTTAACTTCAATTGCCTCACTGAAAAAAAAAAGGTCCTATTGATTCTTATGCCTTCTAGTGATTTTTTAAAGGAATAGGTGTTGCATTTTGTCAAAAACTGAGATAATTATATAATTTTTGTTGTTATTGTTATTGATATGGTCAATTATGCTTATAGTTTCCCTAATGTTGAACTAGCCCTGCATGCCTGGTACAAATCTGACCTAATCATGGTATATGATCTTTGTGACATATTGCTATACTTCCTTGCTAGTATTTTATTTAAAATTTTTACATCAATATCCTTCAAGGAAATTGGTCTGTACTTTTCTTTCTGTTTTTCCTCCCTCTGATTTAGGTATGAAAATCATATTTGTGTCATAAAAGAAATTTGGTAGGACTCCTTCTTTACCTATTTTTTTTCAAACAACTTATATAGTTTTGGGATTGATTGTTCCTTAAATGTTTAGTAGAATTCACTTGTAAATCCATCTGATCCTGGGGATTGTTTCTTAGGGAGCTCACTGATGGCTTGTTCAATTTCTTTTTGCTAAGATAGGGTATTTAAGTATTCTATTTCCTCTTTTGTTAATCTCAATTCTTTAAATTTTTCTAAATATTCATCCATTTTACTTATATTGTTAGATTTATTGGCATGTAATTGGGAAAATAGCTCCTAAGAATTTCTTTAATTTCATCTTTTTTGGTGGCACATTCACTCTTCATTTTTGATACTGGTAATTTCATTTTCTTCCTTTTTAATCTAATTAATCAATGGTTTTTTAATTTTGTTTTATTTCCCTATAAAAACCAGTGGCTAACTTGCATTTATTAGTTCAATAGGTTGTTTTTTTTTAACTTTCAGTTTTACTAATTTTTTTTTTAATTTCAGGATTTCCATTTCAGTATTTAATTAGGGATTTTTAATTTTTCTTTTTCTAGTATTTTTTTTAGTTGCATAGCCAATTCACTGATTTGTTCTTTCTCTCTTTTACTGATGTATGCCTTTAGAGATATAAATTTTCCTCAAAGTACTGTTTTCTACATCCCACAAATTTTGATGTTGTCTTATTGTTGTCATTCACTTTAATGAAATTATCGATCATTAATTTCTATGACTTGTTCTTTGACCTCTCCTTTCAGATTATTTCGTTTCCAATTAGTTTTTAACCTATGCTTCCATGTCCCTTTACCAAATGTAATCTTTGTTGCATTATGATCTGAAGATGGGGAATTTTATATTCTTGCTTTTCTGTATTTTGTTATAAGGTTTTTAAGTCCCAATACATGGTCATTTTTTGTGAAGGTGCCATGTATAGTTGAGAAAAAAGATTTATTTTTTCCTATTCCCATTATTTTCTCTAATGTTCTTTCATATCGAATTTTTCTAAGAATCTATCCATCTCCTTGGCTTCTTTGTCATTTATTCTATGGTTAGATTTATCTAGCTCTGATAGGGGAAAGTTGAAGTCCCCCACTATGATAGTTTTACTGTCTATTTTTTCCCCCTGTAATTCATTTAGCTTTTCTTTGAAGAATTTGGATGCTGTGCCATTTGGTGCATATGTTTAGCATTGACATTTCTTCATTGTCTATGATTCCTTTTAGCAAGATACAGTTCACATGCTTATCCCTTTTAATTAGATCTATTTTTACTTTTGCTTTGTCTGAAGTCATGCTTGTGCTTTTTTTTTTTTTGGTCATTCAATCATTTTAGTCACGTCTGATGCTTTGTGGTTGACCCGTCATGATTGCTACCCCTGTCTTTTTCACTTCAGCTGAAGCATTAATAGATTCTGTTCCAGCCCCTTATTTTAACTCTGTGTTTCTGTTTTAAATGTGTTTCTTATAAATATATTGTTGGATTTCAGCTTCTAATCCACTCTGCTATCTGCTTCCATTTTATGAGTGAGTTCATTCCATTCACGTTTACAGTTATGATTACTAACCGTGCATTTCCCTCCATCCTGTTTTCTTGTTTGTCCTTCTCTTTTTATCCTGTCCCTCCTTCAAAGTCTGTTTTGCTTCTGACCATTGCCTTTTTTTAATCTGTCCTCCCTTTTATCACTCCCTACTGTTCTTATCCCCCTTCTGCTCCTGCTTCTCTTTTGGGTAAGATAGATTTCTACTACCAATTGTTTATATACATATTTTTTCCCTTTTCAAACCAATTTAGATATGAATGGGGTTCAAGCATCCCCCTCATTTTCCCCCTCCACTGTAAAAGCTCTTTCTTGCACATCTCTTTTATGTGAAATAATTTTCCCTATTCTTCCTCTCCTTTCCTCTTTTTTTCGGGATATCCATTTAAAAAAACAACATCCTAACATAATCTTATCTATCACTTCTATATCCTCTTTTTCTGCAGAATCTAACTGCCCTAATAATGATAAAGATCTTAGAAGATACATGTATCATCTTCCCATATACAAAAGTAAACAGTTTAACCTTGTTGAATCCCTTATGATAGCTCTTTCATGTTTACTTTTTTATGTTTCTTTTGAGTCATGTATTTGAAAGTCAAATTTTCTATCAACCTCTGGTCTTTTCATCAGGAATTCTAGAAAGTTCTCTATTTCATTAAATATCTATCTTTTTTCTCTTGAAGGATTTTACACAGTTTTGCTGGGTAGGTTATTCTT
Organism: Pseudochirops corinnae; assembly: GCA_028646515.1. Classification (NCBI taxonomy): domain Eukaryota; kingdom Metazoa; phylum Chordata; class Mammalia; order Diprotodontia; family Pseudocheiridae; genus Pseudochirops; species Pseudochirops corinnae. The sequence goes on along the minus strand of CM053591.1, from coordinate 1,189,111 downwards.
GGTTGTAATTGTAGTTCTTTTGCCTTCCAGAATATCATATTGCAAGGTCTCTATTTCCTTAATATGATAGCTGCTAAATCTTGTGTAATCCTTGTGTAATGTGGCTAAGTATTTTCTCTTTGACCTGGGAACTCTGGAATTTGGCTATAATATTCCTAGGAGTTTCCATTTTGGAATCTTTTTCAGTTGGTGAGCAGTGGATTCTTTCAATTTCTATTTTACTCCCTGGTTCAAGGATATTGGGGCAGTTTTCCTTGATAATTTCGTGAAATATATCTAGGCTCTTTTTTTTTTTATTGTGGATTTCAGGTAGTCATTAGACTTAATTTAATTCTTAAATTATCTCTCCTCAATCTATTTTCTAGGTCAGTTTTTTCCCCGCAATAAGATATTTCACATTTTCTTTTTTTTTATTATTCTGAGTTTATGTTATCGTTTCTTTTTCTCTTGTAGAGTCATTAGCTTCCAGTTGCTCAATTCTATTTTTTAAGAAATTATTTTCTTCAGTGAAACTTTGTATCTCCTTTTTCCATTTGGCCAATTCTGTTTTTAAGGTGTTATTTTCTTTGTTGTTGTTGTTGTTGTTTGGGGGGGGGGCGGTGCTTCTCTTCTCTTAATTTTCTTCCTTTGATTTAATTTTTTCGCTAATTTTTCTCTACCACTCTCATTTGATTTTGAAAAATCATTGTTTAGCTCTTCTAAGAATTCTTATTGGGTTTGTATCCAATTAACATTTTTCTCTGAGGTTTTGCTTGTAGACGTTTGACTTCTGAGTTTGTGTCTTGATCTTCCCTATCACCATAGTATTTAAAGTCAAGGACTTTTTTTGTTTTTTGCTCATTTTCCCACACGATTTCTTGATTTAGAACTTTATATTAATTTTGCACTTTATTTCTGGCATGGGCTGAGGCATGGGAAGAACTCTGAAACTTCAGGCTTTTTCACAGTGCTGTGTTCAGAGCTTGTTTTAAGGGTTTGGAAGTTTTTAGTGCTTCCCAGGTGATGTGATCTGGGGAGAGGTACAATCACTGCTGCCTTGGTCTAAATTATGTTACTCACTCAGGAACAGCCTCTTCTCCCTTGGAATTTTTTCTTTTTGCTTTTTGGAGGAGGGAAGGCAGGGCAATTGAGGTTAAATGACTTTACCCAAAGGCACATGGCTAGTAAGTGTTAAGTGTCTGAGTCAGGATTTGTAGTCAGATCCTCTTGACTCCAGGGCCAGTGCTCTATTCACTGCACCACCTAGCCTCCCCCACCCCTTAGAATTATAAGATACTGTTCCTTACAGTCCCTGATCCCTCAGGCTGAGAAAGTGATACTGCTCCTCTGAGTTTCCATTCCCTCTTGACCAAAAATGCTCTTATCCATTGAACTGTAACCCAGAGGTGAGTATAGTCAATGAAGTTTCCAAACAGTGGCCTCTCAGAGCTCCCATTCCCTTTTGATTGAAAGTGTTCCTCTCTGCCCTTGAACTATGTATGACCCAGAAGTGAGTATATGCAATGATGTTGACAAATAGCATCTGATCTTGTGTCCCGTGCTAACACTGGGGTCCCTTGTAATTCCTTTCTGAATGTTCCTGAAGCTGCTGCTACTTCTGTTGCCACTACCTCGTCCCACCACTAGTGTTTCACCCATGTGGGTTCCAGGCTAGCCTCCACCCCTATATCACAGATCAACCCTTCTGACTTCCTTAGCTGTCTTGGGCTCAAAGAATGTCTTACATTGGCTCTGACACTCCAGAATTCAATTTGAGGTGTTATTTTAAAGCTCTTTGGAGGGTAATTTTTGGAGAGCTTGGGTGAATGTTTCTTTACTCTATCAACTTGGCTCTGCTCCCTACCTGGATATCTTTTCTGTACTCCTAAAACTACAGCTCATGACACCTGCCCCTCCCCCACCATAATGAACTTACCTTTAATAGTCAGATAGTAGATATAATTCGCTCAAAGAACAAGAATTTACTCAGAATGACATAGTAAGAACAATGGCTACAAAGTAATCCCCTCAATAAACCTGGGGTACCCTTCCCCACAAACGGCAGCAATGGGAAGGGCACATACTTAGAGTATTCTAGTAATAAGTCATACATATGGACAACGCATATAGCCAGGGTGACTCATGTCTCCAATACAGCAGAACCCAAATTTCCTTTCTCTTCCTGTGGAGTCCACACACTGCTCTCCCTTGGACAAAGAGTCTATTGGATAGCTCACTCAACTGGGCTCCTTGGGTCCATTCCTTTAACACAGCTTGACTCTCAACTACCAGTGTAATTTCTCTCTTGAATACAGTTTGTCAGTTGAGATTTCACTCCCTGAAGCTGCTCCCTGCCTAGAATGCTACTACTTTTTTTTTTTTTGCTTTTTGGAGGGGGGAGGTAGGGCAATTGGGGTTAAGTGACTTACTCAAGGTCACACAGCTAGTTTTTTTGTGTCAAGTATCTGAGGCCAGATTTCAGCTCAGGTCCTCCTGACTCCAGGGCCGGTGCTTTATTCACTGGGCCACCTAGCCACCCCTACTCCTCTCTTTCTATATAGGGCATATACCTGTCTCAACTGGAAGTATCTTAATTATGTCTCCTACTGGACAAGCAAATTTGTTTCAAGGTGACACAGATGTTAGGGACAGAGTAATTCCTCCTCAAGGACTAGGTTCTTCCTTAGCTGCTGGATCTTGTATAGACTAACTGCAGAATTGGTAAGCTAGATTTCTTTTTTTTTTGGAGGTGGGAAGGCAAGGCAATTGGAGTTGAGTGACTTGCCCAAAAATCACACAGCTAGTAACTGTGAAGTGTCTGAGGTCACATTTGAACTCAGGTCCTGATTTCAGGGCCGGCACTCTATTCACAGCGTCACCTAGCTGGCCCACAAGCTATATTTCTAATGGCAATTGGGGTGGGGGAGGGAGTGGGAGTGGCCAAGCCTCAAATGGCTAATGGCAATTGTCTCTTCCATTTCACGTGAGGGACATTTTTATACTTTAGAATAAAGACACATATGTCTTCACCACTCTAAAGCATTTGGCATTACTGACCATCCTCTACCCCACTCTCCTTCCCTCTCTCTCTCATACATGTGTGAGAAAGAAAAAAAAGATAGAGTGCTCTCTTGGTTCTCCTATTAGTCTGCTTCTCAGTCCCCTTTGCTAGATCATCATCTGTTTTCTGTCTTCTAGATATGGGTATACCCCAAGACTCTTTCTTGACCCGTCTTCTTTCTCTTTACTCTCTCCTAGTGATCTCATCAGTTAACATGGGTTTAGTTATTAGTTACATGCAAACGGATCTTATATTTATACTTCTAGCACTAGGGCAATTGGTGAACAGTGAACAGAACACTGGGCTTGGAGTCAGAAAGATCTGAGTTTAGATCTTTTCTCATACACTTAGCTGTATAACCCTGAGCATAAAAAAAGAGAGAGGTGGCAAATGAGGCTATGGCGCCTACTTCGTTGGGAAGATCAGTTGAGTTAACATCTGTAAAGCACACTGCAAATCTCACACAGCTATGGAAACACTAGGATTTTATTGAGAAGCTAAGTGGAACAGTGAAAAGAGCACTGGATCTGGAGTCAGGAAGATCCAAGTTGAAATCTGGCCTCAGACACTTGCTCTATCTCTCTAGAAGAATAATGCCTTATTTGAACTCAGAATCACCCACAAAACACGCACAAGGTACCCCCAGTTTGGAAATACCAGTTCTCAAGATTGTTATTTGACCTGTGCTTTGAAAAGGAAACAGAAGGGCAGAAGGAAGCCCAGAATCAGAGGTCCAGAAACTCTATTCTCAGATTTACCTGGGCAAGTATAAATCACTTTCTTCTGAATTCGTATTTTTGTTCCTCTTCTTTGGTAAAGACAATATTTTTGTCTTTTCAGTTATTTTTGCTTAAACTATTTGAAGGCAACCCTATTATCATAGGTTCTCTTTCTCTTTCCCCTTAACGCCCACTCCCTTGTTACCCCTTTTTCTAGTTTCAGAATTTTATGTAACTTATTAAATCCATTTCTTCCTTCTATCTAGTTATCTAATGTTTCTCTCCTTTCCCCCTCTGTTATGTAGTCAAGTAAAATCTTCAACTTCCCCTCCTCCATTTTCCTGCACCTTTCTCTGAAATGGATTTCCCTCTGTCATTCTCTTCTATTCTAGACTTTTCATCTTTGATTCATTGTCCTTACACTTCTTTTTTCAGTCTCAGTATCCTTCATAAAATTAAAGCTTCTAACACACCTCTTTGGAGCTCCCTTTTCTAAATGTTATTGCCTTACAGATTTTGCCCTCCACTTCACCCATCTTTTTTTCCCTATGGTGCCTCATTCCTAGAAGTAGCAATTTTTACAGGAGATATAAAGGACAAAAACATTGTCCTAGGCTACAAATGTTCTTGTGTCCCCATCGTCTGGTTCATTAAAACCTTTTGCTGACCCCAAGTTTATCCCCCCCGTGGTGCATGCTCTCCCACCATCCTGTATGTGTCAGCTACCCCAACGTAGGGCCCCAATTCCCTTTTTCTGAAGCATGATGCTGTCCAAGGAGGCACATTGTTTTGGATCTCTAAGCACCAAATCCTCGTTCTTAGCAGAGTGCCAAATGTTTACTGACTAATTATATTGATTGTACAGTCCCCATCTCCCACTGGAGAATATTCCTCATGGGGGTATTTTTCAGTGGGACTCTCACAACTGAATTGAGATCTCTCTTTTCCCCATGTTTCAATCCCTCCCTCTGCCACCTCACTCATTCCACTGCAGGCCTTCTTCTCCCGAAGAAACCGTAGGAGCTACTTTCCCTTCATTGTCTATGATTGGCTTCATTAGGACACATCATAGATTCCCTTCTGTCTCCTTCTTTCCCTCTCTCCTTTCATGTGTCCTCCCATTCTGCAGTTTAATCCCAAAAAAGTCACTGCCTTGCCTGTCGCTAAGTTGTGAGGTTTAGTTCATGGTTCCAGACCTGTTCCTCCACCACCACTTCAGAAAGAAATCTCTTAATAATTGCTGTTATTGTTTGTAATATCACACGAGTCTTTCTAGGTTTTATTCTTTTTTCCACATGGTTAATTTATTCTGTTACTTGTGCCTTTCTTGGATGCCGTATTTACCTTTCTTATATTTTTTATGTCTTGAGTGTTAGCGAAGCAAGTCGCCACCACAGGTCTGGTTTTCTATAGGAATTCTTCAAATGCCTCTTAAATTGGACATCCATCCTTTTCCACTGACGATTAGGCTCAGGTTTGTAGGATATGCATCTTACCTTGGTTTGCCTCTAAAATACCTTTGCTCTTTGTAATCCATTATTCTATTTCTCTCTGGTGGATGTGGCATAGTCTTGTGTTATTCAAATTTTCTTTCCCTGATATTTGAAGATTTTTCTCTTCGCCACTTACATAACTTTTATTGTGTCTATTCTCACAGCTCTTATTTCTCTCGAACCATTTGGGAACATCCTGCTACAGTTTCATGCTCTCCTGAGAACCCACAGGATCCTCTGTCTCCTCGGGTATTGATTGTCTTTTGCAGTATTTACTCAGTGATGTGTTTGGGCTGATACTAGTGATCTGAAGACCATCTTCCTTTCTATTAATAAGCTCTTTCTTGTTGGCTTATCTGTCAGGGTTTTTAACTGAGCTTTCTTCCTCCTGAGACCTTTGACAAGTTCAGTCTTTTTCCTTGCTCACTTTCTGAGTCCTTCTTCTTTGATGGCAATTGTCAATGCTGTTCAATGAAACCTCTTCCTCAGTCTCAGCATCTGTCCCAAGGGTCTTCTAGGGGGACAGAACTGGGGTTAGTTGGATACCAGCCTCCTTTCCTTCAGGCCTAGTGGAGTCCCTGTCCCACAAACAGGTGCTGTGACCGAATTTCCTGTTTCTTAATTTTCTAGTTGACCACTGCTGTAATATAGCATGCTGCTATCACAGAGTAAGTTTACACTTTCCTGTACCTCCATCTCCTCTGCACAGGGAGTTGGGACAGAGTAGAAATCTACTGCTTGTTGCCTCAGAATAGTGGGATAAAGGCAATGGGAAAGAGGAGCTGTCCAAAAGTGCAGCAGCAGCCAGGCCATTGCCAAGTGGATCCCCAGGTACAAACCTCTAAGTTCTGGTGTGTAGTCTGCCAGAGCCTGGAAGCTGGCAGGGAAGAGGGTACTGAGTGTGTAAGGTGTTAGGAAACAGCCCTCTCTGCTGTTTGAGTAACAGGTTGTAACCTCATTAGGGTTCTTGGTGTTGCAGAGTGTGCAGACAGCTGTAGTTACTTTACCTCTTGCATATAATTCTTACTTTGGAGAGGTTTGAGAGGTCGTGAGGATGAAAGAAAGTGTTTGGTCCACATGAGTGACTCTAAAACTCTCTGTCCTGTGTGAATGTGGAAACCGTTAATGTCTGCTGCATTACTAGGCTTTTTCACAGTAATTTTCTTAAACAAATGTGACTCCTGCATCATTTGTATTTTGAAAATCCAGTAAATATTGACCACCACCTAAGCAAATTTAAATTTATAAATGACATTAAACACATGAAAATTCAGACAATAGTTTGGGATATTGGTTTTCAGAATCTATTATGAGCTTTTCCCCTTCAATTGTCTTCTCTATAAACACAGTATTGTCCTAAACTACATAAAGCTGTGTAAGTAGCAAAATTTTAAAAATTAGGATCACAAAAAGGACATGTACATATGATACATTTTTACCCTGTATACAGTGTTATCTCCTTTTTGAATTGCCTGACAGTAAAATTATGGTAGATCAACATTAGCATGAGAAAAAAAAAACCACAAAAGTTAGTTAAAAGATTTAGATTAATGACATAGCTTTTCCAAAAATAAATATTTTCATTTACAATTATACAACATTTTTTTTTTTTTAGCAATCTTGGTGATAAAAAAAATCATTTGAATTTCCTGGCACTTAGGCAAGCAACATTTGATTGTCACAACTTACAATTTTGAGATGCTAAAAATCGTATAAGGATCAGTGACATTTCTCCATTGCAATAACTGATCCTAGTTCCATTTAATATAATTTAGTGCATTTCAATACCACATTCATAATTACCTACTGATTAAACAAATTTTTCTTCAAGACAAAGAAATTGATAAATCAGATATGTCAAAAACAAAACAAAATCTGCATGGATCAGACCTTTACAAGACTGAAGAACATAAACCTGACTTATGAGGTGTTTAATCCTGTTCCAATTTCTAATTGACTTTCATTACCCTTTAGGTCTCAACCCCAATGTGTTCAATATTTTCTTCCCACTACCTGAGCAGCTGGTAAAAATCATACCATTTCTCTTTCCAAATTATGCAGAAAAAATTGATCTACTTAATTCTTTCCAACAAATGAAAAATTATAGTTGTGAAAATTTTATAAAAATAAAAATTATACTCTTACAAATGTAGAATTATGGAGAATCTCCAAGCATGGGGCTTCAGGAACAAACATGGTATATATTCCCACCCTTTTGAGCTTACTATACCAATTTTAACAGATGAATTTGTGACTTTTTTCTTATGATAAAATCTGCCTATAATTGGAAGTCACGTGTCACAGGGCAGAGGACTTCCACATTATGCTCTATTCCAGGTCTGAAATGTCATAATCTACAGGGATGGTTTGTACATGATGTTACTGGAGAAGAGGCATGTAACACACCCAAATATTTGTCACTGTGAGAAAGGTGAAAGAAGGGAATGGAAAATGCTTAATATCTGTTCCTAAGAGCCTTCAAGTCAAGGTCTAGTTTACATGGCAATATTTAGACATAACTTCACATATTCTCATTAACACTAATTGGTACACACCAGGGAAAACCCTCCCCTGAAAATGTTTTAGCGATTTTTGGAAATCCACAGACTGGATTTATACACCAGGCTGGACAGTTTGTATGAAGCTGAGCTGGGTTGGAGAGATAAATTCTGACCTGTCCCAACTGGAAACACGAAAGATCATTTTAAAAATAAGGTGCTAGCTTGTCAATCAATCCCTCAGTCTAGCTGGCAGTAATATGACCTATGTATAGACTTGTAATTTCTCTTTTACTTTGGTATTATTACTTAACTTTTCATATATTTATGTCACATCTTCCCAACTAGACTACAAGTACTTTAAAGGACCATGTTTCATATGTATTTCTTCTAGTACGGTGTCCAGCACAAAGCAGGGAAGCTCTCGTTAAACATGTAACCGAGAGTCATTTAATGTTTCACTAGCATTGCAAACTCAAGACATTTGGCTCTATTTGTTTTGAGCCTTTCTCAACATTATCTCTCAGGAAAAGAGGTTTAAAAAAATAGCCTTCTCAGCTTCATGATGATCCTTTCCTATGGAAACATTCTTCTTTCTGTAACAACTAAGCTACAGCCCCACAAAATTTCTTCATCTGCATATATTGCCTCCAGTTCTTGCTAATTATGCATGCAGGAACAATAAAAAGAATTATCCAAAGAACTAAGCCAGGATTTGTGGATGTCAAGGACCAACAAAAAGAGGTAACCTAGAGAGCCCCTGAAATCCATCGGAGGTAAATCTAGAGGGGACAGTCCTCAAACACCACCACAAGCGCACTGCTACGGGCACCACTGTGTAAGGAGTAACATCCATACGCTTCAGCACGGCACTGCGAGGAAAACACTGGCCTAGGACTCTGAAGCTGGTTGTGTTAGTTACTGGCTGTGGGGCTGGGGTGAGTAGTTCACCTTCCTTAGTTTCCTTACCTGTTAAGTCAAGGGTTGGTTGGGCAAGATGAAATCTCTGGCGATAACATTGTACAAATGTGACCTTGTGAAAGTCAGGTGGAGAGAGAAAACTGGAGCAAAGGCAACAGGAAGCCTCTGAGATGAGCTAGAGAAAAACAAAGGACAGACCAGGCCCATGTTCTCTGAGCTGGCACCGCAGTGGCTAACCAACGTACCAACACTGCTTAGAATAATATAAATAATATATAAACTCCAGGATACCGGTCAAGTATCCCAATTGCTTCTGAGCTCTCATTAGCCAGGTGCCTTGTCTGGCCATCGAAGCCAATACAGTCCACGGACACTCAAGATGGGTTTGTGCTCTGATCATCAGGGGGGATGCCTGGGCCCGGAGCTCAGAGGCTTTTCAGATTAAAGTCTTGATTCTTACCTGAAACTGTGAGCACAAAACTATGGGAACTCTGGAGAAGCCCTTTCGTACACTAGGGGTTCTTATCCTTTTTTGTGTCATGGACCTCTTCTCAGAATAAAGTTTTTGTGTATAAAATAAATGATGAAAATAAAATATGTAAAGGAAACTAATTATATTGAAATGCAGTAATCAATTTTTTGGACCCTGGGTTAAGAACCTTTGTTTTATACACAGAAGTAAAGACCAAATCTTCATAGAAACACCATCAATAATCACTGAAGTGTTAGGAGTAGAAATATAAAGAGATAGGAAAAGGAAAGAGAGAGACTATCGGAGCTGCCCCATTGTCCTGACAATGATTTTCTTTTAAAACTACATGAAATAAACCCTGCAAACCCATGGATGAAAAGTAAAGACTAAAAAAAGAGTTGGTGATACTGTTTATTATTGCTTTTAGAGGGCTTGGTAGTCCAATATACAAGCCATGTTTTATTAAATAAGAATAGTCTAAAATATAAAAATCTATGCCCGTTGTTTCAATTGTCAGTCCAAGCTCCTCATCTCCATTATTCATGTACTGAATCAATGTCAATTTACACATAGGATTTTAATGGAAAAGGGGAAAAACAGCTATCTGGGAAATAAGAAATGTCAATTAAATAGAAAATCTACCATGTTGCTTTTTTTCCCTTATGGAATATATTCTGCATGGCTGAATTTTTTATAGTGTTATCTTTTCTTTAAAACTCTCTAGATATGACTGTTTAGAAGGGTGGAATTAGCAAATGAAGATCTTAAATACATTCACACAGAACAGTGTATCATGAAAAGAAAATCTCAAAACCTCAAAGCTGTCCCTATTTATTCACAGTACTTTAGCTGGGAGGAAGAGGCTAAGGTAGGGGAGCACAGAAGAAAGAGTTCATTTCCCCCTTCACCTCAACAAAATATTTGTTGGAAAAACACAGCTTGTGAATAAAATTAAAATGCAGCTGGTAAGCAACCTGGACTATACCTGCCTCCTTCCACTGAAGTTACCCCAAAAATATAAATGGGTTGAATATCTTCTTCATAAAGAAAACATATGACCTTCCTACCATCTTCCTGACACACAGCATTGACCAATACATCAGTTTTATGAACTTGCTTTCATTTTCTCCCTCGCTCTACCTCTGCTCTCCCACACAAATCAAGAGACATCTTTGTTTTTTCCTCAGAAGGTGATAGAGAATGTTAACAATATCTAAGGTGGAACAGGAGAGGATTCTAGAAAATATGAGAAAAAAGATAAATCAAGGTAGGACTGGTAACACCGTGCTTAGCTAGAGAGGAAGGGATGAGCTGGAAGAATCTGAGATCATCTCTCCCCTGCAACCCCTAAGAGACTTCCTATTTCAGGGCTGGGCGCTAAAATAAACGCTTCAATGAGGAACACTTGACCTAAAGAACTAAAATCTTTACCTAATGCCACAAATTAAATGGCGTACTTTGGGAAAACAATATGATTTGGGATTATACAGGAAAAAAGTAAAATATTTTCACTATTATCCTTCAACACCAATTAGAACATTAAGGGTTCTAATTTTTATGCAGCTGAGATGAAGGTTTAACCTGGGTTTAGACACGATTTCTTCAATGCTACCAAGCAATCTGCATCTGTTCAGTCATAGTATATTAATGACTATCCCAGCTAAATAAAAGGAAGGGCTGCCTCCAGAAACATAGCATGTCATACTTGTTTGGAGCATGGATGAAGGAGAAGAATAAATTTAAAAAGTCAAATTCTTTGCCTTCTATTTTCAGCAAGGAATCAAAATCCACCCACATTTTCATTAGTTTCATATGTTCAAAGTAAAAACCCTGGGGAAAAAGAAAACAGTCTTCAGTGTCTCCATCTACCTATGACAGAAAGAGGCGCATTGGTGACCTAACTACTGAAAGGGCATCTTACAGATTAGACAGAAGGAACAAAGGATGCCTCCATTGCACATAATAGAAAATCTCTGTGCATGTGCTATTCTGTAGACTTCACAACACATAGGAAAAGTAAATAAGGTGCTTTATGATGCTTGCTGGTTGATAAAGGAAATCCATGCAATGTAGCTGCTACTCCTGGGTACAATGGCAGAGAAAAATGGGATTCTAGTAGTTACAAACAGAGAAATGGGAAAAAAGGGCTGCAAAACTACTGAGTAAATAATTCTCTTTTTATAGATATGGTACCCAGGGTTACCTTGCTTCAAAAACACCATTATCTATGGCATAAGTATTTAGAAAATGCATTTCTGCATTCAGAAAATGGGGCAAACATTACCTCTGGAAAATGAAGGCATTAAACTAAGACAAGTGGAAAGAACAAAAGACTCTACTCAGTTTCAATCCATCAATATGTGCTTATCACTAGGAGAGATATTTCTTCATAGGTGCCTTCCTAGTACAGAAGCTACCAAGCACTGCCTGAGAATCAGAGCAGAAGAGGCCAGGTACTCTCTGTTCCCATGACCCTTTATTCAAAACTCCACTAAAGGGATAGCTGTTGATTCATTTAAAGAAGTACTTTTTTTTTCCTCTGGGGAAAAGCTTGTTGAGGATCAAAGGAGGAAGAGTGAGCGAAAAAACTTGCTGCAATGCTGCCGCCCCCTCCCCCCCCTTTTCTTTTTCTTTAAAGAATTACATCAGCTTGAAGAGAAAGAATCCAACACAGTTTCTCCCACAAGCACAGGCTTCTTGAAAAAACGCACTTTATGAGACTGGTCATTGGGAGAACTCAAATCCCCCGACGTCACCCTTCCCCATCAACAAGGCAAAACATTACCAGGTTTTTAAGCCCAGATTTTCTTCCAAAGTTGGAATTACACTGAGATCCTTACACTGCGAACACAGGTAGAAAGTTGATGTTCTTCTTCTGTCCATCTTTCCCATTTCTTTACTCTTGGCTCAAGTTTTATTTATTAATATTAGTCACCAGTTAATAAGAAAAAAGATAGTTTCTAAATGTTTTTTTCTGTTGTTTTGTTTTTAATTAAGTTAATTTGATACCACACCATCTGGTTACACATGTTCAATCTGTAGCGATTAATTATTCCTTTTTCTTGAATTCTTGGTTTCCATAGCTAGAACCTTTCTCTATTTCAGTTACTCCTATCAGTCTACGGACTCCAAAGGATGCTAAAAAAAAAAGAAAGAAGAAAACAAATCAGATAATTTTGCCCCATATTGTCAAGCACTCATGTACATTATTAATAAGGCAACACAGTCGTTCATGAGTGACCACAAAGTCATCCTGGACTTAGGCCAGTAATTTCATTTGCTACCCGTTAAAAGAATGGACCAAGCACAAGGATCACGGCCCTGAAACACGTGGTCCGAGAGAACTGTCAGACACATCTTCTGACCCAGCTGCTGACCGAGTTTAGTAACCTGTTCCCTCACTAGCTGCCTGCTCATCTTTCTAGCTGAGAGCGAGCTGGATGGAAGCGGAAAAGCAGCTGAGAGGGCCAGAGAGAAACTGAACAAGCTATGCACCAGGCTGGTTTATTATGTGGCAAAGGCATTAAGACGGGTGAGCCCAGGGATGCACAGCTTTCATCAAGAGAACAAACAAGGGAAAATTCAGTACGGGGCTCCTTGATTTCTAGGCTATTACTCCAACTCGGTTAAGTAACTAGGTCTGAAGAGTGGTTTATTTAATAAAACTTTTAAAACAGAAAAACGTAAGTCCGTAAGAAACTTACAAACTTCTTTAATTTTTCAAAGGATTTCTATTTGAACACACACACACACACATCTCATCCTTTACTTTTTAAATGTCTTCATAACAAAAGCTTCAGTCACTATCACGGAATTTCCCTTTCCAGTAACAGGTTGGAATAACAATAACGAAACGTTGAATGGCAACGTGAAGTCATTTCCAATTAATGATCTTCGCATCTGGCCCATCATTCCCTCCCTGTCTTGTATTACCTGCTCCAACAAATCCCAAGAATGTGAGTATCAGAAGGGGCGACCCACTTGCGAAAACGCCAAACGCAAAGCTGAAGAGAGGGGACAGAAGGACGGTTGCCCAAATGAAGAAGTTCAGGAGAGTCCACGGTCTTCTGGCGGGCTTAATCTGCTCCCCTGGAAACACGCCTTCGTGTTTGTACATCTCTTGTAAAGCATCCTGCGAGTGAAGGAGTAAACAGGGGTCTCTGAAGACTCGTCCTCTAACTGTGACAGCAAAGTGTTGGCAAAGAAAGCCGACTCATTCTAAGTGAAGCTTCGATCCTACTAATGAGCATTTTGAAACCCCTATAACCCAAATCCCCAAGCACGAGTCTGTCCCAAAACGCTTGGAAGATGAAATGACAGAATCACCTACACACTAAGAGAAGAAACAGAAATATGAACAGCAGGGGCTGCTTTTATTATGTCACCATTATAAATGTTTATGTATTCTGTCACAGGTTGGCTATGTGAAGTTCTTGTAATGCTAAAAAATTTGA
>CM053591.1:1124473-1169085 GCA_028646515.1 Pseudochirops corinnae | reverse complement strand
GCTCACCTCACGCACATGTCCGCTTCGTACTTCTTTCCATAAAGGATCCCGAGTAATGATGGATTCTTGTTTCCTCTGAAATTGAGTGTTACATCATAGACGGCCGCAACTGTAGTTGGAAAGAAGGATCGAGTGAATCTGCTGCAGGATAGCCAGGACACAGGCTTTTGCACTTAAACAAATCTTAAATATAGAAAACCTTAAACAGAGAAAAAGTCAAAAGTAAAACAAATACAAACATTTAATTCACACCCATTTATCATGTTTTTTTTCTCTTTTATTATGATTTAGACTTTTTTTCACGCAAATTATTTCATGTTAACCCTGACGCCTGACAGGCAGCGTGGCAAAGTGAATAGTGAACAAGCGTCAGAGTCAGAGAGGCCTGGGTTCCATTCCTGCCTCTGACACACTGGCTGTGAGAGGCTGGGCAGGGCACCTGACCACTTGGCACTCCTGGCAGGACACTTGACCTTTCGGGACTCCTGGCAGGTCATTCTAAGACCCAAGCTGCAGACAAAGTGCAGATCTGCTTTGGCAGAGGAAGCTCTTCCCTGGGAGCTCCCTCTATTAATGGAGACACCATAGCTAACCCCAAGGCTGCAGACTGTCAAAGAAATGGCACTGGAGCAAGCCTGAAAACCCTGTTGTAAGCTGAAGAAATCAGCCGGCAGGAATCTGTCCTTACCTGTTCCCCTGAGACACTGGACTGCAGTGGTGAAGCCTTTGGTTCTGGGCAACAAATGGTATTTGAGTTTGGGTAATCCCTTAGATTCAGCCACTTCCATACTAATTCGATGCTTTGTTTCTGTAAATCGAGTTCCTTCACAATACAAGAGAAACTAGGACAGAGCACAAGAAAGGAATCCAGGAAATACATCTCGAAAAATCACTTTTCTTATACACAGTCTTCCTAATTTGATTTTTAAAAATTATTAGAAAACTTAGAAATGTATTTAAAATTATTATTTTAGTTTTCCTCTTTCAAAAACTGTTCTTATCCTCTGATCACTGTAGTGTTGGCGTTCATGTATTATTGGTCTTATAGATACGCTTTATATATTTCTATCCAACAATTTCTTCTATTTCAACTCCATTCAATTTAATGATAATCATTGAGCCCCTATCATGTACAAGGTGTTATGTTAGACACTAAGGATACAAAGAGGGGCTCACATTCTCTCTGGGGCAGGAAGGAGAGGGTAACTGTTAACACAAGGAAGCAATACGTAAGGTAAAGGGAGGGCGAGAGCACTGACTTGGGGCAGGGAAGACCAGGGGAGGTTTTGTGGAGTGTATATCACCTGAGGTCTGCCCTAAAGAAAGTCAAAGATTCTGAGAGACGGAGATGAAGAGAGGGAGCAATCGAGGCGGCGGGAACACTCAAAGTGGAGGGTACAATTTCCGAAGGAGAGTACCATGAAAAACAGCTGAGGAGTTTGTGTTTCATCCTAAAAGCAACAGGAAGCCCCCAGAGTTTTTAGGCAGGAGAATGGTGGGGTCTGATTTGAACTTCTGGGAGGTTATTTTGGCAGCTGAGTGTAGAGTGGACTGGAAAGGGCCAAGACCAATTAGGAGGTTATTGCAATAGTCTTAAAGACAGTGGATGAAAGCCTGAATTAATACAGTGAAATGAAGAGTTTGGATTAGGTTGTTACTAAAAGTTTCTTTTAGCTCGAAATTAATGACCCTAAGACATGAAACTTCAAGATATTTCCTTGGAAAGGAACTTTTTTCCTAGATTTGTAAGTGGAATAAAAAAGCATTCCACTGGCTAGCAACAGGACCAGACTTAGAAATGCCACAGTTAAATCCAAGGCGTTAAGAAATATCCAGTTCATTTTTTGACCAGCCATGGCATTCTTACCACATCAGATAGAGTATAGATTACAGATGTCCAGAAATGATTCCCCCAAACTACTTCTAGTCAACTTTTAGTCAATCTCCTTCCCCACCAGACTTTTCAAGAGGGATGCTAAAAATCAGTGAAGTATAGGTGATATGAATGACCTCTACGTAGAGAGGAAAATTTGTTTTTCCTTTCTAATAATAAAGTCATTAAAAAGAGAAGTTATCTGTGAAGAATAATCTTAGCTGGGCTACTTGAATGGTAATAGTGATCAACTATCTTTTTTTTAAAATTAATTTATTTACTTTTAGTTTACAACATTCAGTTCCACAATCCCTTGAGTGTCAAATTTTCTCCCCCTCCTTCTGCCCCTCCCCCCATGGCAGCATGCAGTCCAATATAGGATCTACAAATACCTTCACATTAAACGTTAGTCAGGTTGTAAAAAAGGATTGTAACCAATGGAATGAACGGAACCAATGGAAAGAGGAAACAAAACAAAACAAAAAAGAGAGAGCAGGTAGTTTGCTTCAATCTGCACTCAGACTCTGCAGCTCTTTCTCCAGATGTGGACATCTCTTTCCATTTTGAGTCTTTCGGAGTTGTCTTGTAACCTTACATTGCTGAGAGGAGCCCAGTAGGAGTCCAGTCTACCAAGGTTGGTCATCACACATATATTGTGTCTGTAATTGTATGTAAATTTCTCCTGGTTCTGCTCTCCTCACTCAGCATCAGTTCATATAAGCCTCTCCAGGTTATTATGAAGCTCATCTGCTCCTCATTTCTTATAGCACAATAGCATTCCATTACATTCATATACCACAACTTGGTCAGCCATTCCCCAATTGATGGGCCTCCTCTTGATTTCCAATTCTTTGTCACTACAAAAAGAGCTTCTATAAATATTTTGTACTCTACGGGTCTTCCTCCCACTTCTATGATCTCTTTGGGATACAACGTGGTATTGCTGGGTCAAAGGATAAGCACTTATTTAAAGCCCTTTGGGCATAGTTCCAGTTTGTTCTCCAGAATGGTTGGATCAGTTCACAACTCCATCAACAATGCATTAGTGTGGGATAGCTAAGTGGCTCAGTGAATAGAGCACCAGCCCTGGAGTCAGGAGGACCTGAGTTCAAATCCAGCCTCAGACACGTAACACTTACTAGCTGTGTGACCTTGGGCAAGTCACTTAACCCCAATTGCCCTGCCCTCCCCCCTCCAAAAAAGCAAAAAAAAAAAAAACCCAAAAAACAAAAACAAAAAAAACCCAATGCATTAGTGTTCCAATTTTTCCATATCCTCTCCAGCATTGATCATTTTCCTGTTTTTTCATCTTAGCCAATCTGACTGGTGAGATGTGGTACCTCAGAGTTGTTTTGATTGGCATTTCTCTAATCAATGGTGATTTAGAGCATTTTTTAATATGCTTATAGATATTTTTAATTTCATCCTCTGAAACTGCCTGTTCAAGTCCTTTGACCATTTATCAATTGGGGAGTGACTTGTATTCTTATAGATTTGATTCAATTCTTTGTATATTTTAGAAAAGAGACCTTTATCAGAGACACTGGTTGTAACAATTCTTTCCCAATTTTCCACTTCCCTCTTAATCTTGGCTACATTGGCTTTATTTGTACAGAAAATTTTCAATTTAATGTAATCAAAATTATCCATTTTGCATTTTGTGATGCTCTCTACCTCTTTTTTCATCATAAAATCTTCCCTTCTCCATAAATCTGACAGGTAAACTATTCCTTGCTCTCCCAGATTGCTTACAGTATCAACCTTTATACCTAGATTGTGCACCCATTTCGACTTGATTTTGGTATACAGGATCAACTATCTTTATGAAGAGATTAAAAAAAAAAAACTCCACAATATAAAACACCTTATTTTATCCATTTTCTTAGTGCTAATGCCTCCAGAACTGGGCTGGCAAGATAAAAAGTTTCAAGAGGAGAGACTTTTCCTTTCTAAGGAAGCGGAAAGTTCTTTCCTCCTTCTGTCCTGCCATATGCATCCCTAGGGTTAGCTCTGTACCAAATTCAGGGCACAAGCTAAGCAGGAAAAGCATGAGCCGAGGATAGTTGGCTGATCTGATACACTAACAGTTGGAAAGCATTACCCAAACTTACACAAGACCTTTTTCTAAGCGGGGTCTTTAGAATGTTCTTGTTAACTTTTGCTCTTTAAACTTGGAAATCTTATAACAAAAACTTTAAATAAGATTAAAGGCAAAGAATTGTTTTTTCACCATTGAGATGGGCTCACATCTTAGCACAGACATGTGATTGCCTTTCATGATGTATCTGAAAAGGTATGGGTTACCTTTTCATTTAGAATAGGGTTTTTGTGTTTGTAACAGAATACTGAATAACAATCGATTTTATGTGACTATCTAACGAAGTCATGCTCTTTCACAAATTTGCTTTCAGATAACATTTATAGATTACTTCTCCCACGTATGAAAGCAAAGATATTAAACTTTAACGCAAGTTATTTTTATGACCCTGTTTTTGAATTTTAAAATGCCCCCTCATATCACATCCCACCTGTCAGATTGGCTAATATGACAAAACAGAAAAATGATAAATGTTGGAGAAGCGGTGGGAAAGTTGGAACACTAATGCATTGTTGGTGGAGCTGTGAACTGATCTAACCATTCTGGAGAGCAATCTGGAACTATGCCTAATGGGCTATAAAAGTGTGCATGCCCTTTTACCCAGCAGTACTACTTCTAGTGCTACATCCCAAAGAGATCATAAAAATGGGAAAAGGACCCATGTGTACAAAAATGTTTGTAGTAGTTCTTTTTGTGGTGGCCAAATACTGGAAATCAAGGGGATGTCCATCACATGGGGAAAGGCTAAACAAGCTGTAGTATATGAATGTAATAGAGTATTGTGCTATAAGAAATGATGAACTGGCAGACTTCAGAAAATCTGGGAAAGATTTATATGAACTGATGCTGAGTGAAGTGAGCAGAACCAGGAAAACGTTGCTCACAGAAACAGCCACATTGTACAATCACTGACTTTTATAGACTTAGCCCTTCTCAGCAATATGAAGACCTAAAACAATTCCAAAGGACTCATGAAGGAAAATGCCATCCACATCCAGAGAAAGAACGATGGAGTCAGAATGCAGAGTGAAGCAGACTATTGTCTTTTTTGTTTTGTTTTCTTTCTCATGGTTTCTCCATTTTGTTATAGTTCTTCTATGCAACAAGACTAGTGTGAAAATGGGTTTAGTAGGAATGTATGTGTAGAGCCCATATCAGATTGCATGACATCTTGGGAAGGGAGGGGGAGAAAATTTAAAACTTTATGGAAGTGAACGTTTAAAACTAAAAATAAATAAACTGGAAAAAAGCATCCCCCTCCTCTAGCAGCTAGCTGACGTGGAATGGTGGACTCTGAAAGCACTTACCCACATGTACTCGGGATAGTCAGACAAACGTTTCAACCCTTCAATAACAGTGTCCCTGTCTTCTTCCCACTTTCTTTTGCAGAATACAATCTCTAGAAAGTACCATGTCCAGCCAATAAGGGGCACATAAAGCAGTTCTTTCTTAGCCAGGACTTTAGAGCTCTAGAGACAGAAAAGAAGAAAAATGCACACACATGAGCAAAGCCAAATAAATGAATAAACAAACTCACTGTTGAGATCAGGTAGGATTGTCTACAGTATATGCAATCAGAAGACCTTCCAAGGGACTACAAACGTACTTTGCCAAGATGTCCACCCTCCCTGCTTCTCAAAAGTCCACCTAACCACAGGTGGAGCCCTTCGACTTTGAGACCAGGGCCATTCATGTAACACATCATAGCTTTCAACTTCTCCTCCGCACTTCAGAAATGTTACGTGTCTTCAGTCTTTTCCTTTCCCTTTTCTTCCGTCTTGGAAAATGGGTGGTTCTTCTCTTCACCAAAGCTAATTTCTTCATCCATGTCTTTGATTCCATACCTTACTGCTCTGCCCAAAGATGCTGCTCTGTCAGTGCACCTGGTGACCTATACAGAGGCACCTAGGTGTGGTTTAAAGTAATTAACAGACTGGGGGCACCCACATGATTCAGACATTTTGTCAAAAAAAAGTCTTTATTAAGCACTTACTATCCTAGGCACTACACTAACAGGACAAAAATGGTCACTCCCCTCAAGAACCTCACATTCTGATGGGAAACACAACATGCAAATGACTGGGTATATATACAAGATATACCTAGACAGCCAGGTGGCACAATGGATAGAGTGTCGGGTCTGAAGTCAGGAAGACTACTCTTTGTGGAGTTCAAATCTGGCCTCAGACACTTACTAGCTATGCTGTGCTATATACTGTTATCAGAGAGATGTTCCTAATATACCAATCTTCTCATTCTCAGAAGGGAGGAATCGTTCCGTTGTTCATAAAACCACCGCTGAAACTTCCCTGCCTACCAAATGATATCTGAATTCTACAGCTTCAAGGCTTTGCATAATCTGAGTCCAGTTAGGCACGCTGGCCAGCTGGCCTAATTCTAATCACAGGCGTGAAAGGCATCTGGGCGAGCTGGCTGGCTTGCATCTCTCCAACGTCCACCACCCTCACTCGTGGAGGTGTGACGCACCCGGAGAGCAAGGCGGGAGCTGCCAAGCGCCACCTCTCCCTCCCTACTGGCAGAGGCAGCTCAGAGAAGAGAAGAAGCCTTCGTGTGGTTCCTAGTACATTCCAGGCGCTTTACAAACATTATCTCGTTTGCTCTCACAGTTAAGGAAACTCGAGCAGACAGAGGTTGAGTGACTTGCCCAGAACCCTGGGTCCATGGGAAACAGGAATAGGAGAGGCTCCCTGCCATCTTCTCTACTCAAAGCCTTACTTCTAACCCTGGCCCACAGCCATTATCCGGAGAGAACCCCCTGTAGAGATGTGACCTGGCAACCATCTCCTCGGGAGTTGCAGTCATAGCTACTGAAGACCCCCCAAAAGCTCTTGCCACTAAAGCCCTTGGCACTTTGAAATGGTTTCAGTACTAGAAAAGGATCTGACTTTGTCAACTGAAGTGCCAATAAAGAAATATTGCTATTAATGGTACACCCTAAGTACCAATGGGCCTTTCTATCTGCCCTGCAGATGGATCTTCCCATGTTGTCTCTCACTACTAGAATGTGAAGTCACTGAGAACAGAGACTGTCTGGCTTTTATCTTCATGTCCATTACTTAGTACAGTAAGCACATCTAAGAAAGGCCTGCGGGCTTGTTCACAGTTCCATTCAAGGTTCAGTCCAAGTGCCGCTTCCTGTGGGAAGCCTTTCTTAATTTCCCTAGTTGTTAATGTTTTCTCTCTCCTCAAATGATCTTGTATTTATCTGCGTAAATGTTGCATCCTTCTCCACTCCCCTAGCAGAATGTAGGCATTCTGAGGGCAAACACTGGTCTGCATTCTGTCTAGGTATTCCTAGTGCACAGCACAACGCTTCCCACATGGCAAGCACTTAATAAACATTTACTGGACTGAAGTACAGGACCAAAGCATCTGTCACTACTCCTGCCCTGTCCATCATACGCATTCCAGCCAAACTGGTTGATCCACTCTTTTCAAAATGTATCTCATGGTTTTCCATCTCTGAACCCTCACTCATTCATTACTTAGAAGGATCCTTTTTCCCAATTTCTTCCCAAAAATCTCTGCCTGCTCAAATTATACCCATTATTTGAAACCTGAGTTCTCCACTTAGGGTTTTTATAATTCTTAAAGCCACTGTCTGGATTTCTCATACTCAGTTTTATATTAAATTACTATGTACATGTCTTAGATTCCTTTATAAGGAGATTAGGTCCCTGAAGGTAAGTACTGATCTTATTTCACCACTAAGTACAGTGATTTGTACATAGCAGGGACTTAATAAATATTTAAATGAAAGCAGATCTTGGTCATAATGGTATTTGTTTTGAGCTCAAAAGAAATGCAAGATGGGCAATCCACCTCAAATGTTCAATGGACTATTTGTGCCCAACCTGTGGTGGCACATTCTGAGCTGGTATTGGTCTGAGCAGCCACAGTGGGACACGTTGTAACTTGACTCTAGCACACTGAGGTCATTCTGGTCCTCTTTGAGAATGAAGGAGAACCAACCAATCGATTTGTTTTGTATCAGTGATTTAGCTGAGAAGGGAACGATTCTCGGTCACACACAAAGATGGTCATACTCTTGGTTTTGCCATCCCTTACAAATGTACCACCCTCTGTCAAAAACTCTGGAATCCCCTTCTAGGACCATAATTTTATTGACGCTTTGCTTCTCCCTCTGCCTTCCTTTACATACCCGTGTTCTTTTCCCCCACTGCACCATGAGTTCCAATCCCTTGACCTCTGCATTCTCTCCCGGGCCATCTTCCCCTGCACTGGCCACTCTCTCCCCCTCACCGTGACTCCTCCATGAACTAGTTTAACTCTACATTGTCCTCCTCTCTTGAATCCCACCCCCCTTATCACATAGCTGATTACATCGAGTACAACCTCAACCTTGGGTCCGGTCCCTCCTGCCTGTCCTCCACTGTCTACTACAAGTCTGGGTTTCATAACCTCAACTGCGTCCTCACGACTCTACCTCTCTTGTCAGTGCACTATCCATCCCACTGTCCACGGCTGTTCTTCCAAACCTCTGCATCCCTCCGGAAGCTTCCTCTATTTTCTCCTTAGCCTTCCCTGCCACCCCTCACACACACACACCCCACCATTCTCTCAGCTGAGACCCTTGCCTCACATTTTGTAGAAAAAACTGAGTCCATTCACCATGAACTCCCTCTTTTCCCTTCTTCCCCATCTCTCATCACATGCTTCTTATACTTTCTGCTCCTTCACCCCTGTCTCCCATGATGAAGTGGCCTAACTCCTTACCAAGGCTATCCTCATTTCATCTTTTCTCTTCCAATAGATTGCCTCTTCTGTCATCCCCACTCTCTTTTTTATTTTTGATCTCTCTCTTTTAACTCCTTCCCTACTACCTACAAATATGCCCATATCCCCCCTACACTGAAAAAGCCCTCACTTGATCCTTCCATCACTGCTAACTACCCCCCATTCTCTTCTGTCTTTTGTAGTTAAACTCCTTGAAAAGACCATCTACAATGGGTGCCTCTACTTTCTCTCTCAGTCTCTTCTTAACCCTTATAATCTGCCTTCTGACCTTATCATTCCACTGAAACTGCTCTCTCCAAAGTTATTAATAATATCTTAGTTGCCAAATGCAATAGCCTTATCTCAATACTCAATACTTTTCCCTGATCTCTCTGAAGCCTCTGACATTCTCTCTCTTCTTGGATATTGTCTTCTCTTTAGATTTTTGGGATACCACTCATTCTCCATCTGCTTTGCTGGATCTTCCACCAAATCATGCCCTCTAACTCTAGGGGCTCTCTCAACATCTTCCTCCCACTCCCTCAGGATCATAACCTAGGAGTCATGCCGGTTATCCCACTGTCTCTCACCTCTCATATCCACACTGTTGCCAAGGCTTGTTGATTCCACATTTGCAACATCTCTCAAATACGCCACCTTTTCTCCACCATTCTAGTGCAGGCCCTTACCACCTCATGCCTGAATTATCATAACAGTCTTCTGGCTGGTCTTCCTGCCTCAAGTCTCTCCCCACTTCAATCCATCCTCCATACAGTCACAAAATCCATTCAGCCACCAAAGTGATTTTCCTAAGCACGAGTCTGATCACATCATCCACCCCCCACTTAATAAACCCAAAGTGCTCTGTCTGGCATTTTGAAATGCTGTCAAAGCTCTTCATAGCCTAACCCCCTCCTACCTTTCTAGTCTTCTTACACATTACTCCCCACCACGTACTCTTCCATTCAGTGACAGTGGCCTCCTTGCTGTTTCACAAACAAGACACTTCATCTCTCAGCTCCAGGCATTCTCTCTGGCTGTACCCCATACTCTGACTCAGAATCCCACCACTTCCTATAGGAAGTGTAGTCCCTCTGTTAATGACTTCCTGCTTATCCTAGAATAATGTGGCGCACTTTGTACATATTTGTTTGCAGGTTGCCTCTCCCGTTAGACTGTAAACTCTTTGAGGGCAGAGACTGTCTTTTCTCTCTTTTTGTATCCCCAGCACTTAGCATAGTGTCAGAAAAGTTACTGTAGTTAACGCCACAGTCAATCTAGTAATATGTCTGCGTCTTATCTTCTGGGAATGAAGAGGATCAATATTTTAAAAAGAAAACCTAAAGTATGCTTAGAACAATGATGTATTCAATTCAGTGTAGAGGCAGCTATGCGGCAAGGTGGAGAGAGTGGTAGATTTAAAGTCTGGAAGATCTGAGTTCAAATTCTGCCCCAGACACTTATTAGCTGTGTAACTTACTCAGACACTTACCAGCTAGGCAATTTACTTCATCTCTCTCACACTCAGCTTCCTCATTTAGAAAACGGGACAGATAAAAGTCCTTACCTTTGAGGGCATTGTGAGAGTCAAATATAAAGCATCCAACGCATGCCAGGGGCTTCACAAACCTTCAAGTGTTATCATCTGTGCTGGTTTTTATTATCAATCACACTCCTGCACTCCGACTTTTGAGAGTGAGAGAAATAAGCATCAGAGAAAACCTGCAGGATTCTGAGGCCTTCCCAGAAGCAGACGTCAGATTCTTTTCGAAGCTACTCACCCCCAACACACCAAACCGCTCACACATGGTCCAGCCGCACAGGAAGTCAATCTCAAAGTTGTGATTCAGGATGATGACCACGTGCTCTTTGCCGAACTTGCTCGCTGTTTCCCCATCTGTGAATAAAGTGCATTCTGTGCCCGACCACCATTCCAGAAGCATGACTAACTCTAGAGAATGCAAAGGAAAAGAAGGCCATTAACAGCACTCACAGTGACACAAAGTCTTCAGACGGGACCTCTTTGCTCTAGCAGAGTACAGCTGATACCCTTTAATGCTTGTATTTAAAGTAACCCACCCCACCACACCTCTGCAGTCTAGTGAAACCGATGCATCCCTTCTCAGAAGAACGTTTTGAAACGCAGAAAATAAAACACATAAGATTCCAGAGGAAGCCAATTATACTGAATGTCAATTATTGGGGCTGCTAAGTGACCTAGTGAATAGAGCACCAGCCCTGGAGTCAGGAGGACCAGAGTTCAAATCTGGCCTCAGACACTTAACATTTACTAGCTGTGTGACCTTGGACGAGTCACTTAACCCCAATTCCCCTGCCTTCCCCCCTCAAAAAAAAGTTATCAAATATTTTTTTTAAATGTAAGTTCACAGATCCAGGTTAAGAACTCCTGCTTTATAGCATTGTGCTCTAGAATTTTAGGCTTTTCAATTTTCTTGTCAAAAGGCAGCTTTAAAACATAATAGTAAAACGAATAACAAAAATCATACATGATGATATCAATATATACATAAAGTTTTGACAAGAAACATGTATTTCTATTAAAATACAAAAATTCAATTAAAATATGAGAATTCAGGGAACCTTTCCTTAACATTGTAAGGAGTCTATGTCTAAAGCCAAGAGTCAGCATTATATATAGTGTGGATAAACTAGAGTCCTAAATCAGGGGTAAAGCAAAAATGTCCACTGTCACCGCAACTATTTCATACAGTGATAAAAATGTTATGACATCATGACAAGAAATTCAAGAAACAGCATAAGCAAAGAAGAAACCAAATTATGACTTTTCTGCTAATGATGTCATACCTTAAAGAGCCTGAAAGAGAGTCTGCTAAAATTAACTGAAACAAATAATAATTTATGCAGTCGCAAAACGTGAAATAAACGCACATATAAATCATCAGCATTTCTGTATGTTACCAACAAGAGAAATTCTATGCACGATAACCACAGAATGTATACAACGCTTGGGAATCTACCCAGCAAGACCCACACAGGGACTACGTGAATTTAATCATAAAATATGCTTTACGGAAATTCGGATCACAATATTTAGAGAAATGTTAGTTGTTCATAGGTAGGATGATCGCATTACAATAAAAATGACAATACTACCTCACTCCCTTATTCAGTCAAGTCAACAAGCATTTATTGATTCAGGGTCTAAGCACTGAGAAAGGCAAGAAACAAAAATGAGTCTCTGCTCCAAAGGGCCCATTGGGGGAAAGACAACGGCATATAGCCACACCCAAGCAAAACACAGACATGACCCAAGAGAGAGCATCACCTCAGAGGAAAAGCACTGAGATTAAGGAGGCCTAGCAAAGGTCACCGGTGGGATTTTAGATGAGATGTGAAGCTGAGATGAGGAGGAAGAGGGATCAGACAGCCAACAAAATGGCCCAGTGCTGGGAGATGGAGTGTCACCAAGGAGGCTGGTGTCACGGGACGGGACAGCAGAGCTGCTGGGCGAGAGGGGAGAGGAGTGAGGTATAAGAAGTTCAGAGAAGATTATGAAGGGCTTTAAAAGCCAAACAGAAAATTTTGTATTTGATCCTGGAGATAACAGAGAGCCACTACAATTCATTAAATTAGGAAGTAACATACCAGACCCAGGAAGGTCTTTAGGAAGGTCACTTTTGTAGCCGAGTGAAGGAAGGACTGGAGGGTGGAGAGAATTGAGGAGGGGTAACCAACCAAAAGGCAATTGTAATAATCTAGTAGGAGACAACAGGGGCCCACACTAGGGCTGTGGCAATGCTGAAGAAAAGAAGGGGACAAGCATGATAGCTGCCACAAAGATAGACATGAAAGGATGTAGCAACTGATTGAACATGGGGAGTGCAAGAGAATAAGGAATCGAAGATGACCCTTGGGCTGTGAGCCTGGGGGACTCGGAGGATGGTGGTGCCCTTGACAGTAATAGGGAAATTAGAAAAGGGGGAAAGTTGGGAGGGAAATACCATGAAAAAACTACAAAAAGACTATTTTATAGAACTAGAAAATATAATCATGAAATTCATCTGGAGGGGAAAAAAATTAAGTATCTCAAGGGACACGATGAAAAAAAGTATGGTACCACATCTCAAAATACACTATGGCGCAATAGTCATTAGAACAATTTGGTCCTGGTTAAAAACTGCAAAACTGTTCGGTAGAACAAATTAGACACACAAAATATAAAGCTGTAGTCCAGTATTTGGTAACCCCAAAGATCCTAGCTAATGGGGAACAACAACAGGGAAAACCAGAAAGCAGTCTGGCAGAAATGAGGTTTAGATCAACCCTTCACACCATACACTAAGACACTGGCATACCCAGTGGATAAAGGACTCGGATATAAAATTTTGGCCACATCATAAACAAATTAGAAAATCAAGGATGAAACTACTTTTCAGATCTGTAGATAGGGGGAGAGTTCATAATCCAATAAGAGATAGAGAGGATCACAAAAAATAAAAAGGACAGTTTTGATAACATACAGTTTAAAAGGATTGGCATAAACAAAATCAATGTAGCCAAGACTATGAGGGAAACAGTAAACTGGGGGGGAATCTTTATAACAAGTTTCTCCGATGAGGCGTTATTTCCATAATATATAAGAAATGCATACAAACTTATAAGAACAAGAGTCATTCCTCAATCGATAAAGGATATGACATAAATAAGACATTTTTAAAGGAAACAACCCGAGTTCTCAACTTACCCAGCATATATTGTATTTTATAGAGTTGTTTTTGTGTTGTCTCCCCAATCAGAATGTGAACTCCTTGAGGGTATCACTATAGTCAAGGTGTGAAGTAATAAGGGCTCGCACCAGGATAAGAGCCACGTCAGAGGAAAGAAGGGAGCATATAGAGGAGATGTTACAAAGGTAACATGGACAGGCTTTGGAAACAGATTGAATAGGGGAGGAGAGACAGAAAGAGGCACTGATGAGGACACCTAACTTGTGAGCCTGGAGGACTAGGAGGCTGGTAGTGCCCTCAAGAGGAACGGGGAAGTTTGGAAGAGAAGAAGATTTTTAGAAGAAAATGAATATTTTAGATATATTTTGTTTAAGATATTTACAGCAGTTCAGTTTGAGGTGGCTAATAGGTAGTTGGAGACGTGAGACTAGAGGTCAACAAAGAGGTTAGAACTGGAAAAACAGACTTGAGAACCCTCAGCACAGAGACAAGAACTGAATCCGTGAAAGCTAAAGAGACAAACAACTGAAGCAGCAGAGGGAGGAAAAGACTCAGCACAGAGCCCTATAGGACCACCGTGGTTAGTAGGCATGACCTGGATGAAGACCCGGCAAAGAGGACTTGAGAAGAGGTCAAACAGGAGGCGAACCGGGAGAGAAGAGTGTCATGCAAACCTATAGAAAACAGACTAGTGAATTAGTGAGTAAAAAAGCATTTATTAATTATAAACTATGTGCCAGATACTGTACCAGGAGCGGGGAACCTGCAGCCTCAAGGCCACATGTGGCTTCCTGGGGTCTTGCATGCAGCCTTGTAATTGAATCCGAGTTTTACTGAACAAATCCTTTTGTTAAGGGGAATTGTTTTGTGAAGCTTGGATTCCAGGACTATACCAAGTGCTGGGGATCCAAAGCAAGGCAAAAGCCAGTCTCTTCCTCTGAGGAGCTCACAATCTAATGGGGGGAGAGAACATGCAAACAACTATGACTGACAGTATCAAAGACTGAGACATCAAGAAAGATAACGGAGAAAAGGCCACTAGATTTGACAGTTAAGATGTGTTAGTAACTTTGGAAAGAGCAGTTTCTATTGTAAAGAGCTAAGAGGAAAGTGAGAAGAGAAGAGAAGATGTGAGGGCACCAATTGTAGGACTTTAGTCACAAAAGGTAGGTGAGATATGAATGGACAGTCGAGATGGATGAATCACATGACAGTCTTGAGGATGAGAGAGACATGGACATGTTAGCAGGCAAGAGGGCAACAATCAGTGGAGAGGGAGAGAATAAAGGTAAGTGAAAGTGTAGGGATGACAGGAAAGGGAATCTCTTGGAGAAGACAGGATGGAATGGGATCATTTGTGCAAGTAGAAGAGTTAGCTTTCCCAAAGGGAAGGGACACCTCTTTATGAAAGACATGGTGAAGGAAGAGATGGTGATAGAAGGTATCTGTGATATGATGAGAAGAACAGGTCTTCAGTCAAATATAAGGCATGGTTGTCAGCTAAGAGGGTAGGTGGACCAGAGAGAGCCATGGGAAGTGTGAGAAGGGATGAAAAGAGTTGGAAAAGCTGCTGTAGTGAGTTAATCAGGGAGATATAAAAAGATCACCTTGCAATAATGAGGGCCCAGTTGAAATGATGCTAACATAAATCTGTAGTGGACCCAAGTCAGAATGTTTTCTTGATTTTATTTGCCTTTACCCAACAACATAAGCATAGCAATAAGGCAGTGGATGGCAGTAATGACTCAAGGCTGAAGCATGGTTGGGCAAGATCAGTAATATGAATGGGGGCGGGGAGGGACTTCAAAGAAGACAGTGTAGAGTTGGGAGAAAGTCAGGCACTGAACTCATTGAAAGAAAAAGGGGGAGGTCCCGGCCCCAAAATCTGACTGGGTGGTAGGAATGGATTTCAAAGGAAGAGAGGCTATTGAATAATACTGGTAGAAAACTCATGAGTGGGTGTGGAAGTTGGGGGAGGGAGGAGTTGAAAGTGCAGCCAGTGTCGGAAAGGGCTGACGATGTCAAAACTAATGCTACCTCTAGTTTCTACTACTTGAGTTTAACTGATTTTATGCTGTATTAATCTTATAACTGAGTCTTTTCCTGAGCTAGTTTAAAGTTATAAGTTATCATCCCCAATAAACCGAAAGATATGTTGTTCATCTTTGCCTGTCCTTGCACAATTAAGGAGGGTCTTCTCTCCCTAACAAACCTTTCTAGGCACCAGAAAGTCTGCTAACTCAGGTCTACTTATGAGAGCCACAAGATGCAGAAGGATCCCATAAAATAATTTTAACATTCCTTAATTGTCAGAGAGGGGTGGTGACTAGCCCCACATGGGTGTGCTAGCACACTTTCTTTAAAACAACCAGTCGTGTTGTCCCTACCCCAACAATACTGTCTACCCTGTAATCAATCACATTGTCTTCTCCACCTACCCACTTCTGTATTCCTCAAAACTATATTAAAGCTGGTAAGTCCTACACCTCAGGGTCTTTGGTCACTGAGAAAGGCCATTGACCTAATTTATTGGTTATCGCTGGCCTACCTAATAAACTGATCGTACTAAGATCAGTCTTTCAATTTACCTTAATTTTCAAATTTAACAGGACAGTCAGGGAAGCTGTGTTATCAGGAGAGATCCAGAACTCAGTAAGAGCTAGAAGATGGAAGGAGCGGGAAAAGATTTAAGATGAAAACAAATTCATTGCCTATAGAGCAGGCATTCCAGAAAACACAATGGAAGGTGTCGTCATGGTGGTAGGACAGTGGGGTATGGAATAGGGAATTGGTCGGTCATTAAGGGAATATTTTTAGATATATTTTCAAGGTTCACAGGGTTTTGGTTTTAGGATGGGGTCCTTCCAGAGCCATAGGCAGTTCAGGTGAGGGAGTAAATATCGGAAGTGGAAGGAATGGTATTTATCTCCTTCCCCAAGTCGGGAGCCCAAGCTGGAGACTTGGTGGAATGGCACTCTCTCCCCTCACCTCAGCAGCAAGAGGCTGGAACGATGTTTCTCCCCTTCTCAGAAGAGGCAAATACAAAATTGTTCATAAGAGTATCATCTGTAAAACCAAAATGCTGGAGAAAAAAATATTTGTTGAACAATTGGAGAACGACTAGCCAAAATGACTGCATGGAATATGAATGTAATCTAAAGGAATGATGAAGGTAAAGAATTTTTTAAAATCTGGAAATTTAAAAATGACTGAAGTTAAGAAAAAAAATAACAATAAACACCATTAAAGCCATATAAAGTCAATACTGAGATGATGAAATTATGGTCAAATATTAACATCAGACCCAGCGAAGTTAAAGGGCCCAGCCTCTGAGTTACCTGCTAATTGTTTTCAGGGAATTTATTCTGTAGGGGACGATGCCTAAGTGTTTGTTGGGAAGTATGTGTTACATCAAACAAAATTTATATCAACACAGCCCTACACTTCAGAAACTCCATTTTGACAGCTATATAGGAGATGGACTGGAAAACGGAGGCAGGGAAACTGATTAGGAGGCTATCACAATAGTCCAGACGAGAAGTAATGCAGACCTGACCTAGGCTAGATGACTGAGCAGTAGAAGAGTGTGACAGGTGTGGTAGAGGTAGAATAGGCAAGATGTGGCAAGTGACTGAATATATGGAAATACTGAAAGTGAGATGCTGAGGATGACTACGAGAATGTGAAGTTGGGGGACTGGTTGGATGCTTCTGACAGGTTCCCTTGACAGAAAAATGGGAAGCTCAGAAGAGGAGTGAGTTTAGATGGGTAGAAATTGAATATTAATTTGATGAGTTTTGTTTTGAAGAACACCGAGTTTGATACGGTGTTGGTGCAAGCAGTTTGAAATGTCTAATAGACTGGAACGGAACTAAAGACGGATCGGAACTCAAGAGTGAGATTAGGGCTGGGTATTTAGATGTGGGAAGCACTGCAGAGGTGTTCATTGAGTTCACAGGACCTAGTGAAATCACTGAGTGTGCAGAGACAATCAGTAGGATTTTCAGGTCCCTCCTACAGTTAACGGATGATGATCCAGAAAAAGCAACTAAGAAGGATAATAGGAAGAGAATCAGGGGAATTGTGCTGGGAAACACAGAAAGGGCAGCATCCAAGAGGAGAAGGTGGTCGAAAGGATCAAATGCTGCAGAGAAGTCAAGAAAGATGAGGACTGAAAAAAGAGGCTATGAAGTAACACCTCCCCCGTTCTCTCCCTCTCCACTGATTGTTGCCCTCTTGCCCGCTAACATTCCATGTCTCTCTCATCCTCAAGACTGTCATGTGATTCATCCATCTCGACCGCCCATTCATATCTCACCTACCTTTTGTGACTAAAGTCCTACAACGGGTGCCCTCACATCTCTTCTCTTCTCACTTTCCTCTTAGCTCTTTACAATAGAAACTGCTCTTTCTAAAATAGATATAATTCTGGAAATGAGGCCTAATCCACAGAAATTTACTGATAGGATATAGAACTCTGTGCGCACAGCTCAGCTTGGCTGAAGATGGAGAATAATCACTGGGCAACAAGCTAGAGACAAACTGAAGGGCATTAAATACCAGATAAAGAAGTACGTAACTTACCCTAAAAGCAATGAGGAGTCACTGAAGTTTTCTGATATTTTGGGAATATCAATTTGGCAGCTTTGTGAAGACTTGTTTAAAAAGGTACAGAGGATTCAGGGAGATAAATTAAGAGGCTAATGTAAAGGTTCAGGTGAAAAGCTATTATGGTGACTAGAAGAATGACAGTGTCTTTATAGACATAAAGAAATCAGGAGGAGGGCGCTTGAAACTAAATGGAACAGAGTTTATTTAGGGAAAAAAATTAGAGACCTTTATGCAGTCTCTAGATTACAGTTCCCTGAGAGTGGGGTTCCCACTCATTTTTATATAGATTTATTCACCAACATGATGAATAGGCTAGTCCACGGACAGACAATGAGAAGTGTAAGAAGAGCTGGAATTTTGAATAACTCATCTGGACAAGTTTGTCAGATGTTAAATGGAGAATCTGGTGGAATACTTTTGAGATGAACTGGTTATTGTGAAGCACAGTTGTGAAACAATGTTTGGGGGGTATGGGGAGTGTTAGACATGGAAATGAAAGGAAATGGTAGGTTACGGTTGAGAAAAGTATTAAATAATAGATAGAAAATACTCTGCTATGGCCATAAAAGAGCCTACCCAAAGGCCCCTTACCTGAGGGACAGGCTGGACGGAATAAAGACCAACTTAATGTGAGATGGGGTGGCAGAGGAAGAATCTGGAATCTGTGCTTTATTTGAGGAGGCAGCACTTGGAGTAAGGGGATGAGTTAATGGATACTAGAATCACTGCGCCCCAGAGGATGGGAAGAATAATGCCTACAAGGTTACATGAGGCTAAGGTGAGGGACAGACTGTTGGGAAGAATTAAGAGGAATGATTATTTCACTATTACAAGCGCCAGAGAGAGCCCCAACTCTCCCAATTTCTTGGGGCCCCTGAGAAGTTCAGAGGAAGGCAGACCTTAGGAATGGTTCCAAGCAAATTGTACTAGCCTGCCTGAAATGAGGAAGCAGATCTTGTTGGTGACTATGGATCCCTGCACCTGACGGTCAAGTCAGCGCGAATAAGGATGCACAATGAAGTTGCTACTATCCAAACTTTGATGAATCTCTTTTGTCAGTGGGGAGTTCCCCATACTGAGTCGGACCAAAGGTCAGGCTTTTACCACAGAGGTAATGAAATAACTTTCATAAATCATAGAAACAGACAGCTTCACATGACCTACCGCCATAGTCATTTCAGCAATCTGAGTTCATGGACAGTATCCTAAAGGATGAGCACCACAAAGAGAATTCATTCTAGATGTAGAGAGAGTCTGTGTACGGATAGCAGGACAAGGCCCATACATGGTTAGATCCCCTAAATATGTCATTTAAGTACTTGGAAAGAGAGGTTACATGTCAATGGCCTGTATATGACCCCTTTCTTAAATCTAATTGGGCAAGTTCCTCGGTGGTTGTCAGGGCAAAGGGTTTGTGACCTGCAAATATCTGACGGGAGAACTTGATGTCTGTATTTGTCATAAGTGAAAGGGGAACCACTCTTCCAGATGTGAAACAAAATCAAAATACTGATTTATTTTTCTAGGCTGGTTTGTGCAATGGATACCAGGACACATTGATGGAGAAGTAAAAAACCAAAAAGAACAACTCTAAGTAAGAGTGTAAGTTTCTAAAACATTCACACGGAATGCCAGGAAAGAAGGTCGTGGGATTTTACACAAGTGTTTCTTCTTCATCTTTTGTTCTAGGTCTACAAGGCATGGTGAACGATACTGAGCTTTGTAATAATGGAAATAGGAATCATGGCAATCCTGGGCCCATTAAAGAGACCACCTGGGATCCATACAGAGAAGGAAAAGGTAAGCACCTATACTAACAAATTCATAGAATAAAAAGTGGAAGAGAGTTAGATTTAGATCCATACCAACCAGGCACACAGAGATTGTTTAGTACTGCGAAAAGATAATGGTCACTAACCTCAAAGGAATGGAGGCTCTTCAATGTGAAACAGGCTGAACAAAAACAAAAGATAAATGGTTTATTGTGCAAGGTATTTGTCTTTCCCGCCAGTTTTAAAAGAAGTTTAATTTTGGGGATCATATGAAAACGTGATACTCCCATCAACAGGCAGAAACAGCATTAGGAATTTGGCTCCCTCACTTTGTGTTCGTCCCAGAGCGATGAATAAGGCTACACCGAGGGAGGCCTTCCCTAATTCCTCTTACTTCCCGTCATTTCTCCTTCCTCATTCTTTCCTTTTTCTCCAGGATAGCTTCTTTCGCCTACATTTGTTTGCACGTTGTCTCTCTCCTAAGACTGTAAATTCCCTGAGGGCAGAGGACTATCTTTTGCCTCTTTTTGTCTCTCTAGCACTTAGCACTGTGCCTGGAATATATACACAGTAGGCACTTAATAAATGTTGACTGAGTGACTGATTGATTAAAGTGTCCGAGTTGCTCTGTGCTCCCCAGAACAACAGTTACACTTGGGGGTGATGAGAGACAACCATGTATTAGCACTAAACAAAAGGCAACCAAAGGTATACACAATCAGAAAAAAGGTTCTGGGCTGGCCTGTATTGGAACGGACAGATAACAACAGACAGACTGACAGCCTGCGGGGATGCTGATGATCCTGAGAGATTCAAAGGACTGAGTGACGTTTCCTGAGCACAGATCCTTTCTGCAGGCGTATGTAAAGACATGAACGAGACGCTAGAGGGTAAGAGGGTATGAAGTAAGACTCTGCAACAACAGGATCACTAAAACAGGTGGAATTAAGGCAGAGTGAAATGGGCGATCGGCATTGCAAAGCACTTCCCACCTCGGAAACGTGCACAGTTGGATGCTTCGCTGGCCTAGATGAACATCATCATCATAAACTCTGCTATTCTCAGGGCAAATGACAATGACAATAACTTTATGTCCTAGGGGAAGGAGTGTTTAGGTCATATGAAGAGTAAGTTATGAGCTCCCAGGAACTTTTTGCCAGCAGAGCCTGGCTAGAGAAAGAACTCAGAATCCTATCTCTGGCTATAGGAGAAGTCTGAGAGATGACAGGGCTACCAGGGCCGCCAGTGATTCCAGCCCAAGGGCAGACAGAAAGCCAGAGCTTGGCTGGGAGCTAGGACCCGGCCAAGGCAACGTTGCTAAATATGTCAGCAGCCAGTTTGTCTCAGCATTCATGCACAGTGCCACCCAATGTACAAATCACACAAAATGAACCTGTGACAGGACCACTATCTACCACGGTGCCCCCTTACCCCTCATGGCTAAGCCTTACTTTTCCCCACAAAGCTGTCCCTTGGCCTCGACTGTTCCAGGGAGTTAAGGCTGAAACTTGCCTCCCTCAACTCGGCTACGTAGTGGCTTTTGGCCATAATGGAGGTGTGCAAAGGACCACCCAGGTGGAAACCTGGCAAATGTGCCAAGATCTCACAGCGGTCCCTGCCCTGCTGATCAGACACTTTCTATGTGGAGGCCAGGAAGGCTGTGCCTACCCAAGCTAAGTGCTACAGTATTCTTGTTCCTGTCTGTGCTATATAAGTAAACCTCCCTTTGTTGACTTTTAGATGACCCACAAGAATCTCATTTTGTTCCAACACCAAACCTAAACTAACAGGGTACTGGCCCGAGCCAGCTATGTTCAATATAGGAGCGGTCATAAGATGTTTGCATCCATACGGCAGCTTGTCACTGCTGGGCAGGTAGAGAACATCCTCATTTAATCTTCACCTATGGCATATTTGGCAGGGTAACTTCTGAAGAAAATCCATATTATTCTTCACCTCCAACATGGAGGACAGAGGCATGCACAGCATGTGGGCCAGGTATACCTGCCTATGATCTCGTGCTGCTGACTACAGTGATAGAATTAAGGATATACACTGTATTGACCTAAAGGCATTCCAAACACAGGAATGAGGTGCTGCTATTCTTGAGTGTGATTCGATTAGAAGTCTTTTTTTAAAATAATTTTTGAGGAATCTCCCTGTCAGGAAATGAGGTTTATTCTTTCATCTTTCTATGAGTGTTAACTCTTCTGTTCAACTCATAGCAGCTAGTTTGCAAGACAGAAGGCCGCACGCTCGCCCACATGGCCATGTGCGTTTACTACCTAGCCAGTCCATAAACCAACAGAGAACGTCAGCTCAACAAAACAGGAGGATTCCAGAAGCAATGTGGCGTTGCCAGAACAATTAAAGACTCTGGAAATAGGGGGACGTGAAGGAAAACCACGGGATTAATTAGGAAAAAGAAGGACGATTAAGACCAGGAGGGGCCACAGGAACAGCGGAGGAAGGAGAAACACACTCGCAGAAAACAGAAGCGTGGGCAGCAAAGCAAGAGATTAAAGACGAGCTAACGCCTACGGCGACAGAAGACATTTTACTTCTCGAGGAACCGTGAATACACAAACATGGGCAACACTCCTACAAATAACCAGAATTAAAGAATTTTTAGAGGTTTTCTTTGAAGTTTTTGGGTAAAACGATAAATATAAGAACATGGGGGATTATGCCCCTCACGGGAACAAGCTGTACAGACCTGAAGGACCCTGGAAATGAAAGGAGCAACAGGTAAGGTTGTAGTAGAAGCACCAGGGTCAACCAGATGCTGTGAACCTTGAAAAACCGTGATCTTTTCTTCTTCAGAGCCCTTCAACAAAGCAGGAAGGAAGCTCCCTCCTCCTCCTCTCCTATCACGCAGGTGCCTTCGGCCATGACCTTCTCCTTCACCCCAGTCTCACATGAAGTAACCTTCCTCCTCATCCATGTGTACAAGGGACCCCATTCCTTCCTGTCTTCTCTCACAGACCGCCTCCTCCGGCACCCCCACTCTATCGCTTTGTTCAGTCTCTCTCTGCTTTCCCATAAACGTGCCTACGTCATCTTCCCCATCCTGAAAAAAATTTTCCCTTGATCCTTCCATCCCCCATAACTACTGTCCTCTAGCTCTTCTGCCCTTTATGCCTAAACTCCTCAAAAAGGCTGTCTACAATAAGTACCTCATTTTTTTCTCCTCCCACTCTCTTCTCAAACCCAACAAAGTAGCTTTCAACCTCATTTTTTCATCAAAACTATTCCCTCAAAGAGTATGTGTCAAGGAGTAAAGTGTTAGAAAGTTGAAAAGGTTGGAGAGAGCTCAGTGATGGAGGGTATGAATGTCAATTCTCTTTGATCCAGTGCTGTTCCACAGCCAACACACTCCATCTCTTGGCTCTGGGCATTTTCTTGGGCTCTCCCATACCTGGAGCTCCCTCCCTCCTCACCTCTACCTGCTGCCTCCCCTGGCTTTCTTTAAGTCTCAGCTAAAACCCCATCTTCTACAGGAAACCTCTTCCAGGCCCTCTTAATTCTAATGCCATCCCTCTGTTAATTATTTCCTGTATATGTGTCTGTCTGTCTGTATTCTTTGTTTGTTATCTCCCCCATTAGACCGTGAGCTCCTTGAGGGCAGGGATGGTCTTTTGTCTCTTTTTGTACCCCCAGTGCTTACTCACCACAGTGCCTGGCACCCAGTGGGGGTTTAATAAATAGGGAATGATTTGTTGATCATTACAGCCTCTTATTAATCTGATTTCACAATGTCCTCTTTCCCTCTACCATCTGGGTGCTGAAAAACATATACTGGTTCAGATTAAAGGGACCTGAAATTCCTTTGCTAATTTTGAGGCACCTCAGCCGTAACTGCCCAGGGGACAATGGCCTGAACCCTATAATATTTTTTCCTACATTGAGCAAAATGCTCAATGAAAAAAAGTTGGAAGAATAAAAAATCCCAGCCTAATCAATGATTTCTTTCCTCTTATCAGCTCACTCCCACCCCATGCTTCTTAATTCCACAAGCTCTCGTTCCTTCATCATCCCGCTGTAAAGCTTATCACCCTTGTCCAGAAAGCCTTCCCTAACTGGAAAAGAAGTGGTCATGAAACTCCAGCATCTCCCTCTTTAACGATCACCCCAATAAACACAATAAAACACAGATAATACCACATTCTAAAAGCCACATCACTAGGAAGTCCACCGAAAGCCTTATGTACAGTTTGTTGTTCAGTCATTTTCAGTTGTATCTGACTCTTCACGACCCCGCTTGGGTTTTTTCTGGCAAAGATACTCGAGCGCCTTGCCACTTCCTTCTCCAGCTCATTTTACAGAGAAAACTGAGGCAAACAAGGTTAAGTGACTTGCCCAGGGTCACACAGCCAGTAAGTGTCTGAGACCAGATTTGAATTCTGGAAGATGAGTCCTCCTGACACCAGGTCCAGTATTCTATCCACTGAGTCACCTAGCTGCTCTAGGGTGGGTATGTACAGCCTATGTAGCAATGATTACTCACACAGAAGAAGCTGCCTGAAAGAAGTTATTTAGGACATTTGTGACCAGGAGGGGAGGCGGCCTAATCATGTAATAAAATGAGAATTAATATGAGTATAGCATAAGGGACACACACTGGTACTCTTGATATAGAAAAAAAAGAAAAAAGAAAAACATCTGCACTCTGTTCGGTAGATTCTTTCTGTGCCATTAAAGGGAAAATCGGACAACTTTTATGTACAATTAAGAAGGTCTGGTAGAGTTGTAATTTGCTCCAGTGGAGGCTAAAATCAAGTATGCCAAAGTGAACTAATACTATTAACAGTGTTTTGTGGAGCTCCCTATCCCACTACAATTTATTCATGTTACCCTTACCCCATCTATAGGTACACATGCCACACAGGCAAACATATAAAAAATGACATTTTGTAAGTCATATTATGAACAAATTCTCCCTCTCATTTAAATGTCAAAAGGTTTTCACCAAAATAAAGAGAAGAGAAGCAGCCCTATCACTGTATGTCTGGACTAAGGCATAACTCACATCTAAGTTACTGAGGCACAACAGTCACAGTGAAACCAAAAGGCACATTACCATAAATGACTAGAACAATTCTATAAGGAGATTTTTCTTCTTTTGAGAATCTCACACCTGTGTTCTGTGGCTGCTGAGTTGGGGAAGGGATAATGTTGCAAACAGAGCTATCATTTTACTCAAGAAAATCCATAGTTACCCACGTAAGGTTGACAGGCTCTACAAACTAAAACGATTTCCAAAAGACCAACCCAGAAGTCATATCTGGTAGGGTTTTACCACCTACTGAATAAAAGATTCTGAACATTCAAACAAGGGATACATTGCTGGGCAATAAACATTTCTTAAGTTCCTACTATATACAGTAGGCTGCACAAAAACAGAGAGATAATGAAGTAACTGCAGTATTAAACATATATGCACTAAAGGGCACAGCATCTAAATTCTTTTTTTTCTTTTTGGAAGTGGAAAGCCAGGGCAATTGGGGTTAAGCGACTTGTCCAAGGTCACACGGCTAGTAAGTGTTAAGTGTCTGAGGCGTATTTGAACTCAGGTCCTCCTGACTCCAGGACCAGTGCTCTATTCACTGCACCACCTAGTCACCTAGCATCTAAATTCTTGAAGGAAAAGTTAAATGAGTTACAGAAGGAAATAAAACAGAAAACTATACTAATGCAAGAGTTCAGTTTACTCTTCTCAGAACTAGATAAATCTAACCATAAAATAAATAAGGAAGAAGATAAGGATTCAGAAAAGTTAGATATGATAGACCTCTGGGGGAAAAACTGAATGGGAACAGAAAGAAATATACCTTTTACTTAGCTGTACCTGGCACTATCACAAAAATTAATCATGTATCAGATCATTAAAAACTTCCAACACAAACATAGGAACGAGACTGCAGCAGTACATCACAAAGATTATACATTTTGACCAGACCGGATCTATACCAGGAACTCAGGACTAGTTCAGAATTAGGAAACCCATCCGCATAGTTGACCGTATCAATAGCAAAAACAACGGAAGCCAGTGCGCTGCCAAATGCTAAACAGCCGCAGTCAATTTTACCCATTTTAGTGACTACCGTTCTGCAGCGCGGCGGCCTTCCTTCGCTTTTGTTTTTATCAATTCCCTCGATATTCTTTACCTTTGTTCTTTCGTGAATTCCATCATAATTTTTTCTCACCCTATAGAAAAAGTCTTTAGTAGTTTGACTGCTATGGAACTGAGTAAGCTATCAGGGCAAGAACTCACTATTTGAGGAAAACTACTGGGAGAACTGGAAATTAGTCTGGCAGAAACTACACCTAGACAAACATTATTAAGATAAATAACTCTGAAAAGTGCAATGGCTCCAGAAGACTATGAGAAAGCCCGCCTCCAACATTCTGGAGGAAGGTGTAGAATGAGACACACATTTCCAGCTGTTCAATGGTTTCCGTTGCTGTCTGACTCTTCATGAACTTACTTTGGTTTTTCTTGACAAAGATCTAGCAGTGGTTTGCCACTTCCTTCTCTGGCTCATTTTATAGAGGGGGAAACTGAGTCAAAAAGGGCTGGATGACTGGCCCAGGGTCACACAACTAGTAAGTTTCCAGATATGAACATCATAACACAAATTTGCTTTGCTTAGCTATGCTTGTTATAGGGGAGGGCTTTTATTTGGGGAAGGGGAACAAGGGTGTGTTAAAGGTCTCATGCTAAGTGCTTTACGCGTATTACCGCATTTGATCCCCATAACAACACTGTAAGGTAGGCACTGATGTTATAGAATTAAGTCCCTTGCCCAGTAATTTCACAGTCAGTAAGTGCCTGTGGTTAGATATGAACCTGGATCTTCCTGATTCCAGACCCAGCATCCTATCCTTTGCAATGCCTGATGGGTAGTAGTAAGAAGGAGTTAAATTTCAATGACATGTTTAAAAATTCAGAGACAGCTCAGAGGTCAGTGTATAGGGGACATAAATAAGCAGGCTCATGTGGGTAATATCACATTAAATTTAATGTATATTAAAAGGAACAAACTGTATCTGGTGTATTTGTGGCTTCATGTACAATCTCTATTTTCTGGCCTTCTTTGTGTATGCAAATATTCGTGTTTATTGATGGTTTTCTAATTCATACTGAACTTTTATTATTTTATAAAGTTATAAACATAATTCTTAACAAATCTGGAGATGGCACAATTCTAGGAGAGATAGCTAATGCACTGAACAACAGCGAGGCTACCTCAGGAGACCTTGGCAAGGCCCCAAATTATGCTGAACCTATTAGGATGAAATTTCATAGTAATAAATGTGTAGTGTTACACTTGGGATCCCAGAAATCAAATTCACAAGTACAAGATGGGGAAGATGTGGCTAGAGAGCAGTGTGCCAGACACACCTCAAGGTTTTAGTGGCCGGCAAGCTCAACATGAGTCACGTGGACTTCCATGTGTGACATGGAGGTCAAAAAGGTTAACGTCACCTTGGATGCAATGAGAGGCAGAGGTTCCGTAACAAGGAGATGGGAGTCTCACCGTCCTTTGCCCCAGTCAGAACTCACCTGATGTTGGTTCTTCTGTGCTCCCTTCTGAGAACATTTGACAAGACACTAATGAGCTGGACAGTATCCAGAGGAGGACAGCCAAGAGGGTGAAAAAATCATAAGATCAGAGACTTAGGGATGGAAGGGACCTCAAAGGCTCATCTAGTCCAACCCCTTTGTTTTCACAGATGAGGAAGGGAGGATAAATGACTTGAAAACATCACACAGTAAGTACATGTGAGAAGCAGAATTTGAATCCGGAGCCTCTAAATCCAGTCAGTTCTCTTTTTACTACCTGAAAGTTGTTCATCTGGGGTAGTTCAATAAACTGGTTTCCTTTGTAATCCCACGTATTTAATTTTTATATATTTAAAACCATTATTCTGAGAAGGGGTCCAGAGGCTTCGCCAGACAGCCAAAAAGGTCCCTGACACACGACAGATTAAGAATTTCTGCATTACACCGCACTGCTCAAGTCTGTGCCCCATAAGGTACATCCAAGGAACTGGAGCTGTGCAACCTGAAGAAGAGAAGACTCTAGAGGTGCAGGAAAAGGGGACATTAGAGATGGTTACAGGTACTGGAAAGACTTTTATGTGTAACAAGGATGAGATTTGGGGTTTTTGGCTCCTGAGAACAAAAACTAGGAGCAACAGGTGAAAGTTGCAAAGAGGCAAATTTAGGCTTGATGTGAAGAAAATCTTTGCGGTCCAAAACTGGGATGGGTCACCTTGAATGCTGTAAGGTTGCCTCCTCTCCAGAGGGCTTCAGGCAGCTTATCTGGCAAGCTGTAGTGGGGA
Source organism: Pseudochirops corinnae (assembly GCA_028646515.1). Lineage (NCBI taxonomy): Eukaryota > Metazoa > Chordata > Mammalia > Diprotodontia > Pseudocheiridae > Pseudochirops > Pseudochirops corinnae. Next base: position 1,140,915 of record CM053591.1, on the reverse strand, counting down.
TTCTTTTTTCAGTTGTGGGTCAATTAGATGGCTGATGAAGTTCTTTCCAGTTCCTTAATTCTGTGACTTCAACACAGATTGACAGGGACTGTGATAGGGAGTCAGTCACAGATTGATGAAAGAATTGATGATGGGGCAGCTAGGAGTCACAATGAATAGAGTACTGGCCCTGGAGTCAAGAGGACCCAAGTTCAAATCTGGCCTCAGACACCAGACACACTGACTTAACCCCAACTGCCTTGCCTTCCCCCCTCCAAAAAATGCAATAAAAGTATTGCTGTATAACAGCAGGACTAGTTAAAAGCTGGTAGTACACATGGTTAGAGGACTTAGCACACTGTGCTGACTTTCTCTAGCAGAACTCAGGCATGGTGGCAGACAAGGTAGATGGTGTATATAAGACAGGCTTGGGTACTAGCAGCCATTAGAAAGTGTGGGAGTATATGAGAGAAGGGAGGGAGGTCGATGAAGCAGGTCCTTATAGCTCTCAAATGTTCAGGAGGAAGAGAGGGTGGTGGCAGCGTAGGTGTGATGGGCAGGGAGAAGAGAGGAACCAGGCAGTCACAATGACCGGACAGCATTGCGAGATGAGAGGTAGGAGGACAAGAAACTGCGGTCAAGGGGACTGTGACGTTCAGGATCTTGGAGGAGGAAGAGTTGTGAGTGATCGGTGGAGAGCTGGAGTGTGACCATCCCTATGAGAAGCTGAGGCAGAAGGAGATGGAGGTGTAGAATTAGAGATTAAGAAGTCGAGGGAGGGAGAAGAACAGGGAGAACATTGCACAGTTACAGTGTATCTATGTACAATACAGTATAGTTACATTGTATCTGTGATGCCCACTGACAGACTGGGCTCCTCTCAGCACTGCAAGGCTATGAGACAGCTCCAAGCTTCAGGATGGAAAGGGCTGTCCACATGCAGAGAAAGAGCTGCAGAGTCTGAGTGCAAACGGAAGCCAGCTACCTGCTCTCTCTCTTTCGTGTTTTGTTTTGTTTCTTCTTCCTCTTATTCATTCTATTGGTTACAACTCTTCTTTACAATTTAACTAATGTTTAAGGTGAAGGTATATGTAGAACCTACACTGGACAGCATGGCGCCAAGGGTGGGGGAGAAAAGGAGGGGGATTTGGAACTCAAAAACTGGTGGAGCTGAATGTTGTAAACTAATAATAATTTTTTTTAAAAAAGGGAAGTTGAGGAGTATAATAGGAATGGCAACTGGAAGATCTTCCCTGCCCCGTAACAGACCTAGGTGAGAGTTGGAAGACCTCCCCTGCTTTGAAAGTGAATTCTGCCCCCTGACAGGCTGAATGTGGTCACACGGAGCCTGTGGTGGGAGGAGTTTGCTGAAGGGAAGCAGAGCCCACAGGAAGCAGGTGGTCAGAGCTAGCCACACAGTGGAGGAGAGAGGACACTCATTAAGGAGATAGAGAGGCCTGTGAGTAGATATTGATCTCGTATTGGTTTGTGGAAAGGCTGAAGGACGCTTTGGTTCTCCTCAGCATTATTATGGCTTCTGAATATCTTTGGTATTATAGCAGAATCAGCTTACTGGTTTTGGGATTGGGTTTTTTGGTGTCTGAATAAATGCTTCAGTTCTGTCCTCTATCTGGAGAGTCTGGCATATTTTGCGATTGCATGTCATGCAATACTTATTGCATTGGCGCTACAAGGGGCCAGGGTCACTAGTGTGATTACTGAAGAGATTATGAAAGGGGATGCAGTGAAGAGAAAGACATTCCAGAAGCAGATATCATAGATGAAAGAGGGACGTGTTCTGCTTGCAAATCTATGATAGAAGAATGACAAAGAGGGTGTTTTAAACCAGACTTTAAAGGAATAAAGTAACCTCATAAGCTGTAGAATGCATTTTATCAATTTACAAAGCTCACTAATTAAACCCTATTTTTAGGACATTTCTACTGGCTAAAGTTTTATAGCTTCTGCTTTACAAAAATATGTTCAGCATCATAAATTACGTCCAAGTGATTTCAGCACACTAAGGGCTGGAAAATGGCTTATTTGCAGTCGTAAGCAATTCAATAGCTGTTTTAGAACTAAAATATCTAGCTGTTCCACAATTGAAAACAATACTCACGGCTCCATAGTGAGTAGGAAAGGCGACAATTTACTCTTCGGTAAAACTGCTTGTTGAGAGGCCAGAGGACAAGGGTGAACAGCTGGATGAAGTTAATGATAAGCCCGCTTACAACAAAGACAAACCCAATGAGCAGGTGCACAACAAACTGAGTCTTCAGGAACGCAAGCAGGCCCATGGTAGTCACTTAGGAGTGGGTGCAGGGTCCTTCACTTAGCACAGATGTCCTGAAAAGAAGAGGAAAGTGTTTCAGTGGTGCTTCCCAGGGCGTCACAGTGACGACAGCAGTGGAGGAAGGTGTTGCCCACATTTATACAAAGCTTTGTAATTTGTTCACAAAGCATTTCCTCACAATAACCTCATGAGAAGAGCTTGAGACACTTATTTTACAATTGAGAAAACAAGTTCAGAGAAGTTAAGCAGTCATGAAATAAGCAACGAGGAGCAGAGAAATTAAGTAATTATACACAGGATTATGGGTAACAAATCATCATCTGGACTAGAATCCAGGTCTTCTTACACTAAGCTGGGACTCTTGCAACTGAAAGGCCAGTGTGTAAACAATGAAGAAATGTAAAGGGCTCCTATTTATTGCCTCAACTCACCTTAGGACAATGATCCTGAACCATCAGGCTCTTTTAAAAAATTATTATAGACTCAATAATAAAACACACACACAATTAAATATCCTTTGCAGCCACTCCATACTGCAGACACATCATGGCTTAGTGGGCAGAGTTGGCCTTGGAGCCAGAAAGATGGTTCAAGCCCTGCCTCTGACACATACTAGCCAGGCGACGGTAGCCAAGTCACTTGGAGGTCACTGAAACACCAATACTTTAAGCTGAAGAGAAGATGCTTACCTACATTGGCAGAGGAAGTTCCAACCCCAAGGAAATCACAGGTCTAGTACCTGTCCCTCTCCCTTGCAGTTACCTGCATCTAAAGAATTTTAGGGAATAAAAATAGCGACTTGTCAGTTATTTCCTCTCTGAAGTCTGGCTTCTGAGAAGTCTGACTTTATCATTCAAACTAAACTATTGTCTCCAAAGTTACTAACAACCTTTTAATTACCTCCATCTCATCTTCCTTGTTCTCTCTGTAGCCTCCAACATTATTTCCCTCTTCTCCATGATGCTCTCTTCTTTCTAGATTTCCATCCAGTGTTCCCTCCTGATTCTTCTCCTAGCTATCTGACTACTCCTCATTTTCCTCTGATGGACTTCATTCAGGCCACACCCATAACCATGGACTGTTCCTAAACCTCTACACTATTTCACTCAGTGAGCTCCTTGGCTACGATGCTTCAATTACAGTCTCTAAGCAGATGACAATCAAAATGATCTGTCCAGCTCCAACCTCCTTCCTGATCTCCAAACTTACACCTCCAACTGCCTATTGGACTTCTTTGTCCCATATATCTCTAAAATTCAACTTATCCCAAACTGAACTTACTCTCTTTACCCCTAAATTCTCCCTTTTTCTCAGCTTCCCTCTTATCATGGCATATACTACCATCCTCACAGTCACCCCATCTTACAAGCAAGGTCATCTTTTATTTCTCACTCTCATACAACCCTCCTCATCTGCAATAAGTTGCCAAGTCCTGTCAGTTCTACCTTTGTAACATCTCTTATCTATAACCACTTCTCTAGCACTGTGAGATGTCTAGACAAGAGCCTTGACTTTCAATCCAGCATCCGTTCCCTTCAATTTATGTGTGTGTTTGTGTATGTATTCCCACTACCACCAGACCCCAAAGCCTACCTTCTACTTCTGTATAGGACTCTGAATCATAGATGGTCTTTCTTTTCCTTTTTAAAAAAGAAATTTTTTTCTTTTTTAAAAATTTATTTTTACTCTTTCTTGCCCTACAAGAAAGTAAGGGAGGAACGGGGTAGGATATAAGAGAGGGCAGACTGGGGGAAAGAGTATTTAATATGCTTGCCATCTTAGGGTACGGGTAGGGGAGAGATGGGGAGAAAATTTGTAACTCAAAATCCTGGTAGAAATGAAGAGGTAGGGATTTGGGTATGAAGACAATGACTTCAGTTTTGGAAATGTCTTTGGGTCGTTCAGTTTAAGATACCCAATAGGCAGCTGAGGATGCAAATCTTAAAGTCAGGAAAGAGGTTAGGGCTAGATATAGAGTTCTGAGTATCATCTTCATGGAACTGACAGTAGAATCCATGAGAACTGATGAGCTTATCAAGCAAAATAATATAGAGGGAGGATAAAAGAGGACCTAGAACAGAGCCTTATAGTTAATGGGTGTAACCTGAATGAAGATCCATCAAAGTAAACTGAGGAGTAATCAGACAGGTAGGAAGAGCATCAAGAGAGAGTAGTGTCATGAAAATCTAGAGAGAGAATAATATCAAAAAGAGGGTGACTGACCATGTCAAAGGCCACAGTAATTAAGAAGGAAGAAGGTTGAGGGAAAAGTCATTAGACTTGGCACTTAAGAAACTGTTCAAGATGCTGAGTAAAGTGAGAACCAGGAAAACATTGTACGTAGTGACAGCAACACTGTGTGATGACCAACTCTGATAGACTTAGACCTTCTCAGCAATGCAATGATCTAAGATAATCCCAAAAGACTTAAGATGGAATATGCTCTTCATATCCGGAAAAAGAACTAGGAAACTGAATGTAGATAGAAGCACACTATTTTCTCTTTTTTTCTTTCTTGTGGTTTTTCTTGTTGTTCTGATTCCTCTTGCACAACATGAGTAATGTGGAAATATGTTTAATATGATTGTACATGTATAGCCTATATCAGATTGCGCACTGACTTGGGGAGGCAAGTGGTAGGGAGAAAAAAAATTGGAATACAAAAACCATATAAAAGTGAATGTTAAAAACTAAAGAAAAATAAAAATCAAACATTTTTTAAAAAGAAATTGTTCATAACTTTTGAGAGAGGAGTTTCAAGTGAATGAGGCAGGAAGTCAGACTGTAGAGTAAAGAAGAGAGGGCAAGGAAAGGAGGAAACAGACTGTGGGCAGCCTTCTCAAGCTGGTTAACCACAAAAGGCAGGATGATAGCTACTGGGGATGAATGGATCAGGTCAGGGATTTTGGAGAATGCAGGAGAAATGGGCACATTTGTAGACAGTAGGGAAGCAGTCAGTACAAAGACAATGAAGATAAGAGAAAGTAAGGATGATAGAGCAATCTGCTGGAGAAGACCAGATGGAATGAGATCCCTTGTGGAAATACAGGGGTTTGCTTTAGTAAGGGAAAGGACCACTTCATGTAATTCAAAGGAAAAAGAGATTGCTGAGTGACTGTGCTAGAAGAGAATCTGGAAATGGCAATGAAGGAAAAAATCATACCTGCACCTGGTGCCGGCTCACAAGGGACCACGAGCAAAAGTTTGTCCAGTGGTGAGGAAAGGGCCAGAATGCATCAAGTTTCAGCCCCAAACTCTTTCTAATTTCCTACATTCTGGAATCCATCTAAACTGACCTCTCTGTTCCTCACATATAACACTCCATCTGTTTTTGCACTGGTCATCCTACATGCCTTAAAATACACTCCCTCCTTACCTTCAATTCATATAATCCCTCTCTTTCTTCGAAATGCAGTTCAAGAACCATTTTCTACAAGATCTTTTCCTAATCCCACAAATGCCAGGTTTCTCCTTCCCAAACTAATTTGTAATAATTCTCTTTGTATTTACTGGGTACATACTTATACATGTATTTCTTGTCTTCTCCATTAGAATGTTGAGTTGGGATTATTTCATTCTTTGAATCTATATTCCCATTGCCTGGCACATAATAGACATTTAATAAATGCCATTATCCTCCTGAAATTCTTCAGATTAGCTACATCCTTCTAAAAATATGGTGCCCAAAATGCAACATGTTACTCCTTATTTCCTATGGTCTGGATGATATGCCTCTCAAAGGAGACAAAGAATGAGTGTTGTGGACCACCACATTAACTGTTAACTCCAAAACTTCAAGATTCTTTTCAAATGAACTGCTAATTTAACCATAACTCCTGAACTTATTCATTTTTTTAACCTAAGTATAGAATTTTACAATTCCCTCTATTGAAGTTTTTTAATTGGGTAGGTTCTTTTAGTAAAACAATGAACACCTACAGCAGGTAAGTAACTAGTAGTATCCCTTGAATTTAATGTATATAATTAGTATACTTTAATGACAGTTTAAAATGTTTTTATTTTTGCAGCTTTCAACCTTTCCTTAAGAAAGCTAAGAACACTTAAACCTCACAATTAGTTTTTTCAAGTCAACAAGATAATGTCCCATTAATGACTTTATAATTGTTTCCACACCCTGCTTTTAGCTGAAAGATGTGTACTTGATCCAGCGACATTCATCACAAATCTCAAAAGGGGCTTCTCTGGAATAGATCTGATAGCCTAATTCTTCCAACGATGGCTCTGGATCAGCTACAGCATCAAACTGGAGGGCATGATGTTCACCATGTTATCCTCGAGGAGCATGACAGAGTTACTCTTGTTCCTCCCTTCCTGAATTTCTTCCCTAGTATACCTGAACCCAGGGTCACTCATGCTATATCCATAATAATGATATGGTCTGTAGTTCCATCAGTCTGGGGCCCTTTCCTGATATGCAATAGGGTAGTTGCAAATTTTGCTGATGCAGAGGCACACAGAACATCCCTACCATCTACCCTTACTCTTAAAACTCTTATTCTCTGTAGTAGTCAGTGCAAGCTGCTGCTGTCTACAGATGTTCCCATTCCATATGGATTATTTTCACAAATAAAAATACAAGGTAATTTCCACAAAGCTGTCATGCTGTAAGCTTCAAATATCTGACCTTTATTAGGAGCACCTTCTCTGTACAAAGTCAAACAGACCTCATCTGTTCCAGTGTACTCATAGGCCAGGTCAATACTAGATCCCAGAGCAACCTGAGCTCCAACAATGCCACTGCAACCATTAGAAGTTCTTGGCATACATATGTATCAACCTTCCTTTTCCTTTAGTATAATCTTCTCTTTGTCCTGAAAACTCTGCCAGAATTTTTCTAATGGAAGTCCACGAGTATAGGTAAAGCCAGAAGTCAAGAGGCTGTCATCACATGATCTGAGGGATTTATACCAGCCTCAAGCCCCACACAACAAGCTTCTTGACCATCATGCAAGTGACAGAACTCATGTATTATATTATGCTTATACAAATAATCTGCTTTCAATTCCATCCCACAGTCTACACCAGCGGTTCTCAACCTGTGGGTTATGTTCAATTTGTAACAATGAAAATACATTCTGCATATCAGATACATTATGATTAATAATAGTAGCAAAATTACAGTTATGAAGTAGCAACGAAAATAATTTTATGGTTGGGGGTCACCACAACATGAGGAACTGTATTAAAGGGTCACGGCATTAGGAAGGTTGAGAACCACTGGTCTACACTGTTTTGTAGTACTTGAAGCTCTCCTTTCTTGTGAGAACTGTTGTGTCAGGAGAATATGTCAATAGCAAATGAAGCATTATTTAGAAAGTAATGGGCTGCCAATAACACTCTTCCAGTTGGTTTCTGGGTAGCATTCACCATCATGGTGAAAACCACAGTGAGCAACTACTTCATGGAACAGTACCCCAAGATGGAGGGACTAGAGAATACAGTGTCCTGAGTCTCCTTTGGGAACCTGCAGCTAATATATCTTTCCCCAGCAGGGAGGGTTGGGAAGGAGAAAATTCTCTCTATTGGATTTAATATCATTCATTGAGCCTGTCAAGAATTTTTAGACCCTCATTCTGTCATCCATTAGCTTCTTCCACTTGTGTGTCATCTATAGATTTGTGAAGACTGCTAAACATTAGGAAGCTACAATACATTTAATAACTAATAACCAAAGTCTGAGATTTGTAAGTGTGTGCCTGCACCTGGTCATAAAGCACAGTGAATAAAATATGGAAGAATGGCTAGGCAGTACTGAAAAAACAAATCAAAGGACAATAATTTTTCATAACTTTTTAATAATAAATACCTGTTTCTCAGATTTATGCAAATACACATTCATACAAACCAGATACTGACTCAATCCTGAGAAAAACTGAAACAACCCTACTTGCCTCTTTTCCTCCACTGCCTAGGTATTAAGGGTTGTGTCAGATCTAACTTTAAGGAGTTGGGATTATAGCGGCATCAACAGCTAGGGGCAATCAGCAAAACTTTATCACTTCAATTTTGTTTTTTGACTTCATCATTCACAGACCATAATTATCGTTAATTTGGAAACCATGATGTTAAAATTTGATCATTAAATAATTAAATCCCTGGGCCTTATATCTTTCCAAAATAAGTTTTAATTGACAGTGTCTGTTTTTCACATCATCACAGTTATCCTGAATACCTTTCCCCTACTCCTCCCAGAGAGCCATCTCACAACATGATTTTTGGTACATAGTTCTTTTCATTTATATCATTGCAGTCATTGTGCATATCGTTTTCTTGGTTCTGCTTGCTTCACTATGCATCAGTTCATGTAGATCTTTCCATGTTTCTCTGGATTCATCACATTCATCATCTCATACAGTAATATTCCATTACATTCATGTACCAAAACTTGTTTAGCCATTCTCCAATTGATGGGCTGGGCATCTAGTTTGTTTCCAATTCTTTGAAATTTGTGCTATGACAGCATTTTATCCTGCTATAAATATTTTGGTGTATGTAGAGACTTTCTTCCTATCAGTGGCCTCATTGGGGTATAGGCCCATGACATTATAGAGAGTCTGGGTCAAAGGGAATGGACGTTTTAGTCACTTTATATGCATAATTCCAAATTGGTCACAGCTCCATCAGCAACGTATTGCTGTGCCTATCATTCCACAATCCCTCCAATGTTAAATAATGACTTTTTTTCATCTCTGCAAATTTGTAGAATGTGAGGTGAAATCTTAGGGTTATTTTAATTTATATTTCTCCTTTTATTAGTGATCTGGAGTATTATTTCAGAAAATTGTGAATACTTTGCAATTCTTTTGAAAACTGTTCATATTCTTTGACCACTTATCTATTGGGGAATGGCTATTAGTCATATATACATATTTATTTATTTATTGTGTAGATATCTTGGATAGAAACTCTTATCAGAGAAGTTCATTACACAGATTTTTCCCCATTCTTCCATTTCCCTTCTTATCCTAGGTACATTAATTTTTATGTCTGTGCAGAAGTTTTGCAGGTTCATGCAATCAGTTATCCATCTTACCTTTTGTAATTACTTCATATTTCTTGTTTTGTTAAGAATACATCACCTACCCATAGCTATGAGAGATATATGATCTGCTTCTCTTCTTATTTATTTTTATATAATGATCTGGAAAATTAAGGTCATGTATCCATTTAGAATATACTGTGGAATGCAGTGTAAGGTGTTGGTCTAAGTGTAATTTTTCTAGCACTTTAGATTTATTCTAAAAGCATGGCATCCTGTTGAGCTAGCTCAACTCTATATAGAATGCAAAACTAAGCACTTCCAGATTTCATGGGGTGACACATTGCATAAACAGCTACAACCACTACTATCTTCTTCTTCTTCTTCTTTTTTTTTTTTTTTTTGCTTTTTGGAGGGCAACTGGGGTTAAGTGACTTGCCCAAAAGTCACACGGCTAGTGAGTGTGTCAAGTGTCTGAGGCTGGATTTGAACTCAGGTCCTCCTGACTTCAGGGCCAGTGCTCTATCCACTGTGCCATCTAGCTGCCCCACACTACTATCTTCTTTGAAGAGAAAGAATGGTTTCTCCTTGGCTGTCAGCTACCCTTTTTAAACAGCTGGATAAAAATGTGTCAGTTTCATAAGAAGGCAAAATTTAGTTTCTTCGTCAATTATTAAGATGAAAAACTGAATGGTTTTAAATCTAAATGATCTATAATCTTTATACAGATCTTTAGCTACACTAAAAATACTAAAATGTCATGTAAACTTTAAAAAAGAAAAAGATAAAATGTTGGGACAAATTCTAGTATGTGAATTCTATTTTTTTAAAAAAGGGAATGTATAAGAAGATGGAAAAAACTGAAAGATCTATAACTTTAGCCAACAAAATACATTCTAATCCTAAGTGATGACATACATTCAGATTACTGTTTAATAGCCCAACTTTCCCTCATCCCTGCAAGCCCAAGCATAGAAGTTAACTAGAATAGTTGATAAAGGGGGAATTGAAGAATGAATACAAAATGAGAACCCTCAAAGCTCTGTCACCGACCTCTTAAAACAAGATGCTGAGAAAGGTAACTATTTACTTATCTTTGTTCTTCACTGGTCATATCTCACTGGTGGCTGGAACTACTACTACTTAGCCCTTCTCAACACTTCCTGAATCTGTTCCTTCTTCAGTCAGAACTTTTGTTTAGCTATGTTTTGCTTAATTTTGTTTAGTACTACAGTGGAAAGCATCTTGGAACACAGGCTAAGGAGACCTTGGGATCTACAGCTGACCTTGCCACTAACAAGTTGAATGATCCTGAATCAGTACTTAGTTTTTTTGGGGCCGCTTTTGTAGGCATTCATGGTGCAATGGAAAGAGTACTGGATTTGGAGTCAAAAGACTGGAATTTAAATCCTGACTCTGCCATTTACTCGATATGTGACTTTAGGTAAGTCACTTAACCTCTAGAAACCTTAGTTTCCTCATCTATAAAATAAAGAGTTTAGACTTGATGGACTCTGAGGTCCCTTTTCTAGCTCTAAATCTATGATCTTACTTTGTATAAAAGTAAACTGAACGAGACTCAGCAACTAATTATTTATGGGGGGAGGAGAGCAAAGGAAAGGGAAATCAAAGATGATTCATAAATTGATAATCTGGTCAATGAAGAGGAGGAAGGTGCTTTCAAAAGAAATAGGGAATTTCCCACCCTGCTGCACTTCTTTGAAATTTTCTGTTACAACCCCTTGCCAGGTATTTTCTTTCTCCTCAGTCTCCACTTTTTTGGCTTCTTTTTATGTGTTGTCTTCTCCCAGCAGTCTCCTTTCTTCATCCACATCTCATTCATTAACCATGGATATCCCTCCTCCAAAGGTCCATCCTAAGCCCTCTTATTTTTTCCCTCAATAGTATCTCACCTAATGACCTCATCAATTCCCATAAGTTCAATTATAATGTCTAAGCAATTGATTCTCAAATCTCTTCATTCATCCCTAACTTCTCTCCTGGTTTCTAGTCTCAGATCATCAAATGCCTATTGTACTGGATGCCCTGTAGATATCTCCAACTCAACACATCCAAAGCAAAACTCATTGTTTTCTCTCACAAACTCTCCCCTCTTCCCAATTTCCATATAATTGCCAAGGACATCATCATCTTTGCAGGTACCCAGGCTTGCCACCTTCTTGTCATCTGTAACTTCTCTTTTGCACTCACTCTCTATCTCCAAATCTGCTGTGAAGTCATGTCATTTCTACCTTCAGAACAGCTCCCTTATATGTCCTCTTCTCTCCATGCACATAGCCACCACTCTGGTCCAGGCCCTCTATATGTCATGCCTGGACTACTATAGAAGCCTTCTGGTTGGCCTCACAGCTCGAGCCCCTTCACTTTAGTCCATCTTCCATTCAGTTATCAAAGTAACTGTCCTAAAGCACAGGTCTGACTATGTCTCTCCCTTTACTCGATAATTTCCAATGACTCCTTATTTCCTCTAGGATTAAATACAAATTTTTCCAATGCCTTCACAAACTGGCCCCTTCCTACCTTTATAATTTACTATCCTCTTCACATGCCACAATTCAGCTACACTAGTCTTCCCATTGTTCCTTGCACACAACACTCCATCTTCCAACTCCATGTCTCCAATGACTGCCCCAGGGCCTGAAATGCTTTCCCTCCTCACTTATGCCTATTGGCTGTGGCTCTCAGTGTTATTATGGCTTCTGAATATCTTTGGTACTATGGTGGAATCAGCCCACTGGTTTTGGAATTCAGTTTTCTGGTGTCTGAATAAATGCTTCAGTTCTGTCCTCTACATGGAGAGTTTGGTATATTTTGCCATTAAACGTCATGCAATATGTATAGTCACAGTCTTGATCGTGATCATGGGTGCTGTAAATATTGCATTGGCGCTACTGCTTCCTTCAACATTCATGTCAAATTTTATCTTCTTTAAGAGGCCTTTTCTGGTTCACTCTACTGCTACTGGGATTATCTTCCCATTCCTTATGGGATTATCTCTCATTTACATTGTGTATATCTAGAATGAACAGAGTACTCTGTATGTTGTCTCCCAGACTAGAATGTAAGCTCCTTGAGGGGTAGTAGAACTATGTTTCTGACTTCCTCTGTATCCCTAGCATTTAAACCACTGAAATAACTTAATGTTTGTTGATGACTGGCAATGAGGTACTGAACTAAGTTGATAACTGGGTGAGTGAAGAGAAGTGGCTGGATGCAAGGGTTTGTGACATGGGGACATGGGACTGACACTCAAAAGAGAGACTGTGAATGGATATACAGATATGTCAGTCATTGACACAGAGAGGACAATGAAACCTTTTAGTACAGTGCCTAGCACATAGTGGCACTTAATGTCTGAATGACTGAAACTTCTATGAGTTGCTATGGTCATTGAGAGTGTAGAGGGGAGAGGGCCCAGAACAGAGACTCGAGGAACACTCAGGGGATCCTCATATAGATGATGAACCAGCAAAGGAAGGGTCAGATAGATAGGAAGGAAGGAAAGGGGAAAAAAACAAGTATTTATTAAGCACCTACTACAGGCCAGGAGCTGTGATAAGAACTTTATAAGTATCTCACTGAATCCTCACAACTCTGGGAGGCAGTTAAGGAAACTGAGGCAGATAGAAGTTGCCCAGGATCAAACAGCTAGTAAGTATTAGAGACCAGATCTCAATTCAGGTTTTCTGATTCCAGGTCTAATGTTTTATCTGCTGGGCCAAGGAGAACCAAGAATGATCCACTGATCATTCATGAAAACCCAGAGAGGAGAGCACTTCTGGGAGGAGAGGGTGGTCAACAGTGTCAAGTACAGCAGAAGGTTGAGGAATGCTGAGAAAAGACCATCAGATTTGGCAAGTAAGAGATGGCTGCTAACTTTGGGGAGACTAGTTTCAGTTGAGTGAAGAGGGTGGAAACCAAACTGTGAGAGAGGAGAAGTAACTAAGAAGAAAGAAAATGGGGCCTCTTTTTTTCTAGGAGTCAAGAAACAAAAGAAATATATATGGCAATAGTTGATTGGAGGGTTATGGTTTAAGGATGGAGGAGATACAGGAATGTTTGAAAAGGAGCCAGTGCATAAAAAAAGAGACAAGTTGTAGACAGAGGATGGGATCAAGTGAACAGACAGATTGCTTTACCAAAGAGAAGAACGACCTCACTGTCAAACAATGGAGGAAAAGGGGAGAGAGTACAGGTTGATATCAAGAAGACTTAAGAAGAGAGGGGAAAAGTAGGATTTACATTAAACAGCTTCCATTTTCTCAGTAAAGAAGGTCAACAAGTGAAACAAAGAAGGGGAAGAAAAGTGTGGGAGGAAGGAAAGAAGAGATGGTTCACAACAGTTGTTGTGGGGAGATAGCAGGCAGGGTGGGGGGAAAGTACTGCATTTCTGCAAGTGAAGACCTACTTGAAAAATTAATTTCCCCAGTGGGCACAGTTGTGTGACTTCATCTCACTCTATTCAGCAGCACACAAGAACAGAAGGAAAGGAATAAACTATGCTGGGATTGGGTAAGGGATGGGTACTGACAGGACAAGGGGTCAAAAGAATAACTGTAGAACAAAGAATAGTATAGAACTGAACTAACTACAGGGTTGAGACTGGAAAGGGAAAAAAAGATAAAGTCAGAGTAGGCATTACGGTCTGAGGAAATACTGAGCAGGCAGGTAATTAGAGATCTCAGTGTGGATTAGGGGGCAGAGGCAATAGGAAATACAAAACGGTAGGAAGCTGTAATCATGTAGACAACTATCTGAGTTTTGATTAAGGAAGCAGAACATTTCTAGGTAATACTGAGGGGTAAGGTATGATCATCCACGTGTACTGATGAAGTGTAGTGAAGAATTAAGTCAAGGGATTTAAGGAGACTGAGAAATTGGGAGGTTAGGGAATTAGAAAGACCATCGATGTTAAAGTCCCCTAACATAAAGACAAAAGTTGAGAAGGTAGTGAGCCAGGTTTTGAACTACTTGAAAAAGGAGGGAAAATGACCTCCTGGTATAGGGTAATCAAGAAATGCTGAATTGAATGGAAAATTTTTATTGAACTGAACTTCAAAGAAGGAGATGCTGAGTAATAATTGTCAAGGGAGAGTATGGAAGTGGCAGTAGAAAACAAAGAGTATTCCTACTTCCCCTCCAAGACGAGTATGTTCAGAGTGTGAGTGAAGGTAGAGCTAGCACTGGAAAGGATGGCCATGGATAAGTGTCATCAAAGGTGACAGTGACTTCTCAATGGAAGCTAGCTGATGGAATGAATTTAAGAGAAAGAAGCAGCCAAGATGGCAGAGAAAAGGCAGCTCTCCCAAATTCCCCTGTAACTTTAAATAATGCTTCAAAACAAATTCTGGAGCAGCAGAACCCACAAAAGGACAGAGAGAAACAATTTTCCAGCACAAGACAACTTCAAAGATCTGTTCCACCAGGGTTAGAGAAGAATGCTTTCCAGCTCAGGCAACACCCTGGAAAGAGCAGCAAGCCATGCCTTGGAAACCCAACAAGAGGCCTTAGGAGCAACTCAATCAGCATCAAGAGCTACCAGAGCTCTCAGTCAACATAGGCTAAAGGGGTCAGACAACTGGTCAGGATATTTCAGGGTTTCCTTTGCAGGCATTGGGTGCAGGATTCTATTGTACTGCCCTATGCAGATCCAGGTTGCAGTCCCATGTCTCAGTCCTGGGGAAAAAGAAAGGCTAGCACACCAAAGCTTGTTGTGGCTACAGTAGAACAAGAAGTCTGGTCATAGTTCCAGGGTAGAAAGAGTGATTGGAGTCACACAGACCAGAGCACAGTTTGAGAGAGTAGTAAACACACTTCTCCTTAGATCATACCACCTTGGAAGAACTGAAAACTTACAGGTTCCCAGAATTATCTCTGTAAATGGCTACATAAAACCCTGGAAGCTTGGGACACTGCCCCTCCTCTACATAAGTAGAGCTACACTTTACCATAATGTTAAAAGTCAAGAAATAGGCTGGAAAAATGAGCAAAGAGCAGAAAAGGCTCCTGACTATAAAAACGTTAGGGGGGGTGGAGCCAAGAGGGTGGCATAGAAGCAACAAGGTCCTGCAGCTCCCACATAGCCACCTCAAATACCCATAAAATATGACTGTTAACAAATTTTAGGGCTCCAAATCTCACGAAAATACAGAAAAACACACATCCTGCTGAAGGCAGCTCAGCAGGAAGAGCTCATCACAGCACTCATCCCAGCACACTGGGAGGCAAAACCAGCCCAACCTGAAACCACAGCTTGGCCCCAGGGCAGCCAAGATGAGCCACAGCTGGAGCCTTCAGGAGAGTGGATCAGTGGCAGCTGTGGCAGTTTCCAGAATTATCAAGCCATAAGAAACAAGAACAAAGTGAAAAGTCTGTGGAACTCAGCTAAATTTGGGGGAGAAAAGTGGTCCAGCCAAACTGCCTCTAGGGCAAGGAAGCAGCAGAAGCGGCGGCCCTGCAGCCGCCTCCACATGGCTGCTTCAGAGCTCCCAGCCTGCATACTGCAGGGGGGCCAAGCAATCGTTCAGAAGATAAGTGCTCGTGTTGAGCAGACTGCATCCGGATCATGGTCTTGGGTGCTGGTCCTGGGGTGCGTTTTCAGTGAGCCAAAGCTGGTGGGGGCTACTGCGGCCTCCCAATAGCCCCAGCAGCTGTGAAAACCCAAGCGATTTGAGACAGAGCTTTCCCCTCTGGAAACAGAGTTCCACAGAGCTAAAAAATCAAGTAATTGACTGGCAACAACATGAGCAGGCAAAGGAAGCAAAGTAAGAACAGCAACCGAACTTTACATTCCTTCTTTGGGGACAAAAAGGATCAAAGTATGGAACAGGAGGAAGACAACACAGTCAGAACTCCCATACCAAAAGCTTCCAAGAAACATGAAGACTGCCTAAAAACCGTAGATCAGCTTAAGAAGGATTTTGAAAACCAAATAAGAGAAGTGGAGGAAAAATTGGGAAGAGAAATGAGAATGATGCAAGAAAAATCATAAAAAGAGAGTCAACAACCTGACTGAAGAAAATAACACCTTAAAAAATAGATTAACACAAATGGCAAAAGAGGCCCAAAAAGCAAATGAGGAGAAGAACGCCTTAAAAAGTCAAATTTGCCAGATGGAGAAAGAATCTCAAAAGCTCACTGAAGAGAATA
>CM053591.1:1101378-1123973 GCA_028646515.1 Pseudochirops corinnae | reverse complement strand
GAAAATGAATTCTTTACCTGCAACAGACATTCATTAAATGCATGTTGATTGAATATTTATATGAGGATCAGCTCTGGTGCCACCTCCTCAGGGAAGCATTCCTTGACCTTCTCTCCCTCTTCAAATAAGGTGCTATTTTATTTATCTGTATACAAGTGGTAGAGCAGCTAAGTGGCACCATGGAAAGAGCCCCAGGCCTGAAGTCAGGAAGACCTAAGTTCAAATACTGCCTCAGACACTAGCTCTGTGACGCTAGGTGAGTCACTTAACTGTTTGCCTCAGTTCCTCATCTGTAAAATGAAGTGGAGAAGGAAATGGAAAACCACTCCAATATCTTTGCCAAGAAAACTCCAAATGGGGTCACAGAGAATCAACAAAACTGAAACACTGAGGGGACAGAACAACAAAGTATCCTGGAGGAGAATGGAAAGCTTCTTCAGGGCAGGAGCTGTTTTGTTCTTGTTCAATATGTATTCTCTTCATCTTACACACTGTAGGTAGGTATAAAGAGAGGCGTCTTTACATTGAAAAGCTCATAGTATCGAGCTAACATTCTGTAATTAAGAGTTTAACTAATGCAAATTAATATTTCTCTATTTTATATTCATTTCACATCTTCCAAGAGGAAATTAAAGTACAATCACATAGAGAAGTAATTTTTCCTCCTAGATTACAGTATTTGTTTACTTAACTTTGTTTACTTGTTTATTTAAAAAAAGAGTGAACTCTGAGAAGTGGCACCTGTACCCACGTGTGCGCACGCGCACACACACACACACACACACACACACACACACACACACACACACACACCCGGAACAATAAAGAGTGTTGCTAAGTGTCACTGCTAAGAACAAAACCAGCAAACTAGGTCAGAGGAGGGAACTGATCTTATGTAAAGTGAACTGAGACCAACGTCAAGCACCGCTCTGCTTACGAACTAACTTATTTGTTCAGGAAACATACACCATTTAAACTTTAAGAATAAGTGGCTCAACTCGTTAATTCTATTATCCTTAAGAATTAATTTATTATTTTCATGCCATACAAATCAAACTATCAGAGAGATCATTTACAAAACTCAATGAAATAAAATTTATTTAGAAAAACAAGACAGAATATCAAGGAAAATAATGAGAAAAGGTGGAAATGAAGGAAGAATAGCACTTCTAGACACATTTTATAAAGCAGTGGTCACCAAAAACACGTTATTAAACATGGTATTAGTTTCAAAAATAAAGAAGTGGATCAATGGAACAAACTACATAAGGCAGTGGCATAAATAATGGAACTCAATGACCTAGTTTTTGATAAACTGGAAAATATAAATTATTTAGAAAAGAACTCTAAAAAAAAAAAACTTCTGGAAAAATCTGAAAGCAATGCGGTAGAAATTAGGCTTACATCAAATTCCACAATAAATTCTAAATAGATACATGACCTTTATATTAAAGATCTTATGCTAGAAAAATTAGAAGAGAAGTAAATCATATAATTTTAACGCCTATGTTTTAAACAAATGAGTGATAAAAGAAACAATAAAAGACTAAGTAATCCTGATTACATAAAATGGAAAATTTTCTGCACAAAATTAATGCATGAAGTTAAGAAGGGAAAGGTTATCAAGACATACATAAATTAACACGCACCCCAAAACCAATAGCCATTTCCCAATAGATAAGGGGCCAAAGAGTATGACTGAGCAGTCCTTAAATAAACTATGACAATCATATCATTATTAAGAAAAGAAATGCAAATCAAAACAACC
The DNA here is from genome assembly GCA_028646515.1 of Pseudochirops corinnae. Classification (NCBI taxonomy): domain Eukaryota; kingdom Metazoa; phylum Chordata; class Mammalia; order Diprotodontia; family Pseudocheiridae; genus Pseudochirops; species Pseudochirops corinnae. The sequence continues at coordinate 1,122,205 of CM053591.1, read as the reverse complement.
CTGAAGTTTTACCTCACCCTCTGCAGATTGGCAAAGATGACAAAAGATGCCAGGATTTAATGCTGGGAGTGTTGTGGAAAGATGGACACACTACTACACTGTGAGTGGAGCTGGGAATAAGTATAACTATTTTGGAAAGCAATTTGTGATTATGCAAATAAAGTGACTAAAGGGTATGCCTAAAGTCTTTAACCCAGAGATTCCACTACCAGGTTTATAGGCCAAAGAGGTCATGGACAAAAAGAAATTCCCCATATAGACCAAAATATTTATAGCAGCACTTTCTATAATAGCAAAAAATGGAAGCAAAACAGAGGCTAAATAAGTTATGGTACATTAATGCAATGGAATATTACTGTGTTGTAAGAAATGACAAATCTATGATTATAGAGAAGTGTGCCAAGAAAACCCACATCCAATCTTTTGTCAAGGCTTACAGATTGCAGGTTTGCAACATCTCCCTCATCTGCCCTCTTCTTTCACCACCACAGCCCTGGTGAAAGCCTTCATCACCTGCTGGCGGGTCTGCCTGCCATCAGCCTCTCCTCATCCCTCTCATCCTCCACTCTGCTGTCAGAGTGAGCTCTCAAAAGCACACATCTGACAGGCCTGACACAGTAAACTCCACATTTTTTTGTACTGTTCCACAAATAAGACACTCCATCTCCAGACTGGGCATTTTTCCTGGCTGCCCCCAATGCCTGAAATGGTCTCTGATCATCTCTGCCTCCTGGCTCCAAGTCCCAGCAAAACCTGTCTCTTCTGTGAAAGCTTCTGTGATGCTAGTGCCTCCCTCTGGGGATGATTTCCAGTCTATTGTGTCTTGAGCTTGTCTGTACGTAGTTCTTTACATGCTGGCTGCCCCACTGGAATGGGAGCTTTCTGAGAGCAGCACCATCCATTGCCTTGTTCTTTACACCCAATGCTTAGCCCAGTGCCTGGCACGTAGTAGTGCTTGATAAATGTTTATTGATGGACTATAGCTAGATTCTTATTCTTTTGTTCCTCTTCCTCTTTTTCTTCTCATTTTAAAAAATATTTTTTGTTCTATGGGATGGTTCCCCGAGAGGAAGGTAGAGGAGGGATGGTGGGAGAAATTAATGTAATGGAAAAGCAAAAGATACCATTTCACTTAATTTTTTAAAATAGAAATCAAACTGTCTACTGTCTCCCAAATTTCCCCCAAATCACCATCCTGGTTTTTTGTATTTTATTTTGGAGGCAATCAGAGTTAAGTGATTTGCCCAGGGTCACACTGCAGTGTCTGGGACTGGATCTGAACTCAGGTCCTCCTGACTCCAGGCTAGTGCTCTACCCACTGCACCATCCAGCCGCCCCATTTTTTAATTTATATACATACATACGTGTCTCTGTGTCTATGTATATGGATACACAAATACATGTATATACACATACATATTTCAGTGAGTCGTGTCAGAATCTTTGTGACTCCATTTGGGGTTTTCTTGGCAAAGATACTGGAATGGTTTTCCATTTTCTTCTCCAGCTCATCTTACAAATGAAGAAACCGAGGCAAACAGGGTTAAAAGACTTGTTCAGGGTCACATAACTAGTGTCTGAGGCAGGATTTGAACTCGGGTCTTCTTCACTCCAGTCCCAAAGCTCTATCCACAAAGTCATCTGGCTGCTTTACATGCCATTCTTACAATCAAACAATATCAGTTTTTTCTCACAGGCAGCCTCGATCTGCTGGGGTCCAATTTATCGCCCCTAGACCGAACTTGGGCATTTCCTTTGTTGCAATAACTCTTTCTTGACACCTCTGTATAGTAAACAAATTTACTATCAAATATGTATATGGAAAAATGTAAGGGTATGTAAATATACCCACAGTTATTTCCTTCACTGCCTGTACTTCCTTTCCTCTCGCTCCTACTCAACCCCTTGTAATCTGGCTTCCGATTTTAGCACTCAACTGAAACTGCTTTACTAATGATCAAATCTGATTTCTTTTCCCCAATCCTCATCCTTCTTAACCTGGTTAGGAAATGACACTATTGATGACTGGAACCACCTAGATATTCTCTTTATCTTGTGCTTTTGTGACATTATCCTCTCTTAGTTCTTCCGTCCTACACAGATGGCAGCTTCTCAGTCTGCTTTGCTAGATTATCTATCATCCATGTCTCGTCCCATAATTGTGAGTCTTCCGCAAGGTCCTAGCCTAGTCCCTCTTCTGTTTCATTACATCCTTTCAAGGGGCGATCTCCTCGGTTCAATTATCACACCTATTTATCCAGTCCTAAATTCTCTCTCCTGAGTTCCAACATGAGACCACCAATTTCCTATTGGATATTTTCCCATTAAATGTCCCACAGTATTTCAAACTCAGTATATTTAAAATACAACTCATCATCTTCCATAGTCCCGCAACCTAGCCCTATTGCCAAATTCCCTTGTTTCTGCTGTGGGTACTTCTAGACAGCCAGGTTACACAACATCAGAAACATTCTTTATTCTTCATTCTTCATTCTCCCCTTCCTTCCCTACCCCCTCCCCTGCATATATCTGGTGGCCAGGTATACCAGTAGGTAGAGAACTAGACTTGGAGTCAAGAAGGTCTGAGTGTGAATCCAGACTCTTACAACCTGTATGACTCTGGGTAAGTTACCTAAGCTCTATTTACCTCAGTTTGCTTGTCTATGAAATGAAGACAATGACAGCTTTTACCTCCTAGAGTTGTTGTGAGGATCCAGTGAGGTGGTAAAGTGTTTTGCAAACCTTCAAACACTACATAAATGCTGGCTATTATTGTTATTATTACTATTACTGATAACAATGATTAATAGATCACAATTCATCCATAATTTTTTATGTGAAGAAGACATATCTTGGTCTCCAAAAGGAAAGGAAAATAAAGTATAAGAATTAGCATTAATTACAATATACCAGGACAGTCTAGATCAGTGGTTCTCAACCTGTGGGTCACGACCCCTTTGGGGGGTTGAACGACCCTTTTACAGGGGTCACCTAAGACCATCGTAAAACACATATTTCAGATGGTCTTAGGAACTGAGAAGCCGCTCCTCTATTGTCTCCAGGTGGGTCTGCCCACATGCAGATACGCCCACATACAAGTATTAAAGGGTCGCAGCATTAGGAAGGTTGAGAACTGCTGGTCTAGATGATAATAAACCAACTACCACCTGAATATGGATACTGGCAAGGTAGACTGATAGCCCTTTGCATTGATTCATCAGGATATATGCTTGAGAGAAATGGTACAGATGGAGAATTACAGAGAAGGAAGAAAGCAGACTGAACTGCCTTTGGAAAATTGTTCCATCATTTTAACAACCTCCAGTTTTTACCCAAATAAAAACTTTAAAAAAATAAGTTTTACTGATACTTTTGCTTTTAGCCTGTGTGTTTCCTTGGTACCTATTTAATGTGTTAAGAGACTTAGGGAAAGGTGCCCATGTGGGTCTGCTGAGGATTTACAGGAGGATAAAGACAAGAGCCATATGGCATGAAAAAGCCTAGATGTGTTATAATCTGTATCACTAGGGGATAAATCACAAATCTAATGAAGTACAGAAGTATTAATAAAATGTAGGGTGATGTATAATTAGATTTATTTTCTTGAACCTGACAGAATGATCTAAAACTTGAGTCCTGGTAATTTTCCCTATATTTGAGCTATATTGTCATTACTATCACTATGAAATACATTAAGAATTCTTTTCTTATAGCTATTGCTTTAATAGAATGTTTTAATCAGCTGAAGTTGGAAGACAACAAAGAGAAGATAACCTTTCCTATTCGTGCAGGCAGGGTGGAGAGCTTGCCTATTCTGGCAGCAATGCGCTATTGAGAAAGCTAAGTCTGTCTTCAGCTGCCAGCCTCACTCTGCATTCTTCATGCTGAATGCTTCCTTTTCTGTTCTCTTTTAGGACTTGCAACGTTTTCTTCCTATAAAAATTTCCTCTCCAAAAAGCATTTAAACTAGGCCAGTGTATTACCTCTTTCAAGGCTATTCCCATTTTTAATTTTAGCTCTCTTTGCAGAATAAAAGACTTTATTATCATATTAAAAACATTTTAAGGATCAGACAGCAAGCAGACAGGGACTGCTGCTAACTCTGCCTACCTGGAAAGTCAGCCTAGATACTGTTACTCAACTGGGAATCAGGGGCCTAAGGAACAGAAGCAGCTGCGTTAGCGGGAGAAGGCGAGTGGAATAGGATGAAAAGAATAAGCAAGCTTTACCAGAGGCAGATCTTAATAACTCAGAGAGGAAAGAAGGGAGAAAGGGGAGGGCCAAAGGAGAGGAACAAAGGAGACATGGACAGAGGAGCAAAGGACAGGAGAGAGAAGAGAACAGGAAGGAGGCCAGGATATTGCTTCTGAGTTTCAGAAATGTCACACACATCTTCCCTTTTATTCCCTTTATTTTCATTTTGTCTTCCACCATTTCCTGTTTTACTTCAGCATTTGACAGATGAGACTTTTTTGGTTTTTTTTAATAATGGGTACAATGACACCAGAATACAAAAGTTGCAGAGCTGTCCAAACTTTCTGGGGTAGGAAAAAACTGAAAACAAGTAAATAGTAATTAAGGAATGAATGAACAAATATACTATGTAGATATATTATTGTGGCACAAGAAACGACATTCAGGAAGCAGCTAGGTGGCACAGTGAATACAGCACTGGGCCTGGAGTCCTGAGTTCCAGTCCAGCCTCAGATACTTCACACACACACGCACATACACACAGAAGCTGTGTGACCTTGGGCAAGTCACCCCCAATTGTCCTACCTTCCCCCCTGCAAAAAAGCAGAAAGACAGAAAGAAAGAAGGAAAGACAGAAAGACAAAAAAGAAAGAAAGAAAGAAAGAAAAAGAAAGAAAGAAAGAAAGAAAGAAAGAAAGAAAAAGAAAGAAAGAAAGAAAGAAAGAAAGAAAGAAAGAAAGAAAGAAAGAAAGAAAGAAAGAAAGAAAGAAAGGAAGGAAGGAAGGAAGGAAGGAAAAAATGACAGAATTCAGAGAAACACAGAAAGATCTTCATGAACTAGTACAGGAAGACCTAAACAAGTCCAAAAAAACAATATACAAAAATTATTACAATAATGTAAATGATTCTAAAAGGCACTCTGATTAATTGTAATGGCAATCATGGTCCCATGGTACTAATAACAAAAAAGACCTGTCCTTGCACTACAGAGATGCCATGAATGAGTAATATGGACCACAATGGCAACTGATAAATTAGTTGACAAACATATGCTAAGCACTTACGCCAGCAAGCAATGGGAGGTCCTGAGAACAACAATGTCCCCAAAAAAGAATGGGAATTGGGTCGTCCTAAGCCCAGAAAAAACTCACAGAAGAGCTCAAAAGGGAGTTTAAAAAATCAAATAAGAGAGGCGGAAGAAAATTGGGAAAAGAAATGAGAGTGATGCAAGAGAATTATGAAAAATGAGTCAATATTTTGGAACAAGAAAACAACCCCTTAAAAAGTACAATTGGCCAAATGGAAAAGGAGATACAAAAACTAACTGAGGAAAACAATTATTTAAAAATTAGAATTGGGCAACTGGAAGTTAATGACTCTATGAGGCAAAAAAATCAAAAGAATGGGAAAAAAAAAAAAGAAGAAAATGTAAAATACCTATTGGAAAAACAAATGACCTGGAAAACAGATCCAGGAGAGTTAATCTGAGAGTGAACTACCTGAACACCATAATCAAAAAGAGAATCTGGACAGTATCTCTTCCAGAAATTATCAAGGAAAACTGCCCTGATATCTTGGAGCCAGAGGGAAAAACAGGCATTGAAAGAATCCACTGATTAATCTCAGGAAAAAGATCCCAAAATAAAAACCCCGAGGAACATTATAGACAAATTTCAAAACTATCAAGTCAAAGAAAAAATATTCCAAGAGACCAGAAAGAAATAATTTAAATATTGGGGAGTCACAATCAGAACTACAGAGGACTTAGCAGCCAGAACCTTAAAGGACTATTTTAATTAACAGAGATAAGCTACCTTCCCAATAAAATTAGGGGTGAAGCAAGGATGCCAATTATTTCCATTATTATTCAATATAGTATTAGAAATGGTAGCTATCGCAATAAAAGAAGAAAAAATCAAAGAAATTGAAATAGGCAATGAGAAAATAAAATTATCACTTTGCAGATGACAAGACGGTATACTTAAAAAATCCTAGAGAGCCAACTAAAAAACTACTTGAAATAATTAACAACTTCAGCAAAGTTACAGGATATAAGATAAACCCACATAAATCATCAGCATTCCTTGTTATGATCAACAAAGCTCAGCAGCAAGAGACAGAAAGAGAAATTCCATTTAATGTAACTATAGACAACCTAAAATACTTGGGAGTCTACCTACCAAGACAAGCCTAGGAACTCTATGAACACAATGACAAAACACCTGTCACACAAATAAATCGGATCTAAATAACTGGGAAAAGATTAATGGCTCGAGGACAGGTCAAATAAATATAATAAAAGTGACAGCTCTGCCTAAACTAATGTACTTGGGCAGCGCCACACCAATCAAACTGCCAAAGCCTATCTGAGGGAGCTAGAAAAAACGGTCACAAAACTCACACAGAAGAACAACACAAACCAGGGCAGCCGGGTGGCACCATGAATGGAGCACCACCCCAGAGTCAGGAGGACCAGAGTTCAAAGCCAGCCTCAGACACTTGGCACTTACTAGCCGTGTGACCATGGGCACGTCACTTAACCCCGATTCCCCTGCCTTCCACCCTCCAAAAGAAAAGCAAACTGTGCAAACCCTTTGACCCAGCAATACCACTACGAGGTCTGTATCTCAAAGAGATGATAAAAAAGGTAAATGGACGTACACGTGCAAAAATATTTATAGCAGCCTTTTTTGTAGTGGCAAAATATTGAAAACTGAGGGGATCCTCAACAATTGGGGAATGGCTGAATGAGCTGTGGTATATGAATGTAATAGAATACTACTGTGCAATAAGAAATGATGAGCAGGCAGATATCAGAAAAACCAGGAAAGATTTGTGCCAACTAACACAAAGTGAAATGAGCAGAACCAAGAAAACATCGTACACAGTAATAGCAACGTTGTGTGATGATCAACTATGAATGACTTAGTTCTTTCCAGCAACACAATGATTCAAAAGGAGTCATGATGGAAAACGGTATCCACATCCGGATAGAGAATTGATGGATTCTGAATGCAGATCAAAGCATGCTTTTTTCACTTACTTTATTTTTTCATGATTTTTTTTCCTTTTGGTCTGTTTCTTCTCTCACAATTGTGACTAATATGGAAATATGTTTTACATAACTGCACATATGTAACCCATTATCAAACTGCTTACCATTTTAGGAAGAGAGGAAGTAAAAGAGGGAGGGAGAAAAATTTGGAGCTCAAAATCTTACAAAAATGAATGCTAAAAATTCTTATTACATATAATTGGGGGGAAAGTACTATTTTAAAATAAATAGGTAAAAAAGCTTCAATAAACTTTAAATAAAAAGTTGACTTAAAGTTGTCTTGGAGAGTCTGAATTTTCTGTTAACTAGAGGCCTTTAAGTAGAAACTGGATGATCATTTTAGAGAATCTTATATAGAGGATTCCTCTTTAGATATGGACTAGACTAGATAATTTCTGATGTCCTGACCAGCTCTAAGAATCAATACAGAAGGTGACGCATAGTGGAAATAATGCTGGATTTGGAGACAAAAGACCCGGGTTCAAATCCTTACTCCTTTTTACCTGTGTGACTCGGATCAAGTCTGTAAAACAAATGAACTTCATTAGATGACCTCTAAGATTCCTTCTAACTTGAAATCTCTGATGCCAGGATTTCCATTCTAGTTGTTTCTTCACTCAGAGGTTCTTAAACTGGCGTCAGCGAACTTTTCAAAAATACACATTTTGATAACTGTATTTTAATGCAACTAGTTTCCTTTGTGTAACTAAGCATTTTATTTTACACATTTCAAAACATTATTCTGAGGAGTCCTTAGGCTTTACTAGACTACTAAAGGGGTACAACAGCACAAAAACAGATGAATTCCCACTTCACATCAACCCTGTGAGGAAGGTAGTTTGTTACCCCATTTCACATATAAAGAAACCAAGGCTCAGAGAGATGAAGCAATTTGTTCAAAGTCAAAGCCAGAACCTGAACATGTGCCTTCAAGACTCCTTTCACTAAAGGCTTCTTTCACTAAACTTCCTTCCATATCAGTTTATCACCTCAGGTGGAAAAAATGAGAAAGTAACAGGGGCATGATACAAAGGAAAAAAGGTCAGAACTCAACACTATTTCTCTATAGAGGAGACAATCAGGGGGAGGGCTTCACACGTCAGCCACAGAGCTTGCATTTTATTCCAGTAAATAAAACAAAGATTCAGTCTTTGAATTCAGTCTTTCAATACATGGACCCTAGAGGAACATGGTGAGATTTACAAAAGGAAATGGGGATAAGGAGAAATGGAAGGAGAATGGAAAAGGTGAGGCAGGAGGAGACACGGAAAACCAGGAAAATCAGGAAAACAACAGCCAGTCACCACAAAACATCTCCTAGGAAAACCAACCAACAGGAGCACGGATAGACCGTACTGCATCCAACTTACCAGTAAAGGTAATAGGCTAAAGCCATCACAAACAGGGCGGCACAGACTGCAGAGAATAACCCCACAGAATAGTTGGCCAACATCCTTATAGCCCTGAGGCTGGGGGGGGTCCAGTGCTGGGACTGTGCTGCTGTGTTAAAGCCGTGAAAACAGGACGCAGAAATGAAAGAGAGGGAGCAGCTATTTGTTAGAAGGACATAACGGTCAAGTCTCCTTGAGAAGGGATTATGGCGAAGGCACTAGTGGGGGTAAAACATGGAAGTGCTGTCGTTGCCTTAATTCACCAAAACTGCTAGAGTACTGGAAACGTTGGCCACTCTTCTTCCAAAACCACCTTCAAACCACAAAAACACCAGTCTAGGTTTAAGGGTCTCTTAGTGGATTCATATTAGCAAGTTTATGACAAATTGGGGAACAGCTTCCCCCACCCACATGGCTGTATGCTCACATCTTTGTTCTAATCCAGTAAGCAGCTTATGGCAAACAAGCACGGTACAAACAACCAAGCTCACACATCAGGCCAGCGTGCGTGTGCTACGTTATTACGCGCTGTTATGTTCTAAGCATCTGGCTTCCTTCTGCATTCTGATCCAATGGAATCCTGGGGCTTTCAAATAAGGTATTAGAAAGATACTTCCTGCTTATCTTTTAGAAATAAAATTTTAATTTTACATATTAAATATGTATTTATCTAACTCTCATTCAATTTAATTCAACAAACATTTATTAAAGTACCTCCTACAATGCAAGGCCTTGCAAGGGACTAGGTGCTAAAGATTAAAAGATGAAAAAATGCAAGTCCTGGTCCTGAGGAGGTCTACAAGCTCCTTGTAGTGGGTGATTAGAAGTTCATACATCTGAGTCATTGTCTAGTCTGAGCTCTCCCTACTGGTAGAGAGAGTGGTGAGGCTGCATTGCTTGCTTGCTTGAGGGAGTCAGGAGTTAATGGAAGAGCTCTGGAAAGGAGAATTTGTTTTTCATTTCTGCTTAGGCTAAGTGTGGTTGTAAATTTTCTTTAGGGAGAGAGCTGGTAGAGAAAAGTTAGAAAGGCTTTAAGAAGCCACTGCCATATGGAGGAGCCAGCACCTCCAAGCTCTCAAGTCAACCTGACCTGTCACACAGAGAGGAAGTGTTTAGACATCATTGTCTCCACCCAAAAGGAGGGTCGTTCCTAAGAAGCAGCTCACCAAACAAGTCCGGCTTGAAAGCTGAAGTTTCGTACAAATGAGTGTAATGTGAGGTAGAGAGTGATAAGGACAATGGAGAGACTCAAAGTGTTCTGGAACAAATCTGAAGAGGTTCAGCTTTGAAGGATCATCTTCATGGAGGAGGTGTGAGAAGAAGAAAGCCTTTAAAAAAGGACTGTCTAATGATCCATCAGAAGTAATCCAAAATTATCAATGATTACTTCTAATTCAAAATAAGAACAAGAAAAAACCAAGAAAACACCATACTGTCCACTGTGATAACGTATCAGATCAACCAACTCAGTGGCCCAACAGCAACACATGGTGTTTGCAAAGACACAGAAATTAGAAGATAGAGAGTAAAAATAGGGGCAGGGATAGATCCAGTTTTTCTGGCTCATAATGTAAACTTGGATATTGATCCCTAAACTTTTTAGTCATACAGCCCTGTCAGTACAACATTTTTGAGCACACACTCTCAAAAGATACATTTTTATTTTAAAATGTTACCCATATACTACTAAACTTATAGGAAAGGGGCAGGGATGGCACGGCTGTTCTGGACTGGGCCTGACCTGAGCTAGTCCCCTGATGGTCTAGGTTCAATATCGGAACAAAATAAGATATTCATAGGTGACTCGATAGTTAACAAAAAGAGATTTCCTTAGCCATAGCAGGAGAAGAATACTGAACAGAGAGACGTTATGCACACCTTGAGTCGATTCAACTAAGCAGAACTTCCTTGCCTAAATTTCCATTCTGATCCACCAGCCAACAATCAGACCCGGCACCTGCAGCGCCTCATGGTTCCTTTGTACTTGGGTAACCAGGAAGTGATGGCCACAGCCTGAACATGAGCCAACCAAGAATCTAGAACGTCCTAAATATCTTTGAAGAAAACAACTAATCTATCTTGCATGAAGTAGGGGAGGGAGGGGAGGTCGGTATTTTCCTCTTGCCACACTCTATTCCTTGGCAGTAAGGTTCTTATGATATTATAGAGCATTACTGCCAAATCAAACAGAAACACTAATCTCCTCGTAAGGATCCCTGGGAACTACAAATTGGTTTATTTCAAAATGCAATAGCTGTTTTCTTGTTACTTTTATTTACTTTGTTAATTTTTCCCAATTGCATTCTAAACTGGTTCAGTGAACTCAGGAGTGACCTAGGCCACACAGGGCTTGGGGGCAGTGTATTTGACACTTCTGTTCTAGAAGACTTTCTACTACCTAAATGAGCTCAAGTCCATTACTGCTCAACTTTGACCTCTGGTATTCAAGATGCTTGATACAGGCAGCATTAGGGGCCATCTTCAGTGGTCCCGATCTATATCTTGCCATTGGTCCCAGATGGCTCTGGAGGACAAAGTGAGGGTGATGACCTTGCACAGACCTCCCTCACTTAAATGTAATTCACTTGCAAGTCAAGGCATCATCTTCCTGATGTCCTGGTCCTCCTCAGTAATTAAGGACAAACAACAATGATACAGGCAGCACCAAGGGATGGAATGGGGCAGGTAGGTGATGCCAGGCCTGGAATCAGGAAGACCTGAGTTCAAATCTGGTCTCAGACACTTAACTAGCTGTGCAACCCTGGGCAAGTCACTTAACCCTGTTCACCTCAGTTTCCTCATCTGTAAAATGAGCTGGATAAGGAAATGGCAGATCACTCTAGTATCTTTGCCAAGAAAACTCCAAATGGGGTCATGAAGAGTCAGACACAATTGAAACAAGTGAACAAAAAAGAGGAAGTGAAAAAGGAAAACACCAGCAGCAAAAACAGAACAACCCAGCAATTTCCTGAAGATGTGACTGAATATGGGAGAGTACTGGGAAGCCCAGAGTCCTAGATCTAAACCTAGATCAGGCCTCTGTGGTAAGTGACTCCACTTTGGAATAGACAATGATTTTCTCCATGGAAAAGAGTGAGCGTTAGCAGGAACAGCACTAGGAATATCACAGTCACAGCAGAAAGGATGATGCCTCCTCTGTATTCACTCATCAGCAGAAGTTACGGAGAACTGCCTTACACCACCGCCAACTCAGTGTTTCTTGGTTTGCCAGGCAGGATCACTCCTTCCTGGGTGCCCCAGGGGAATGAAGGGGTGAGGGAAGAGAATGCAAAATCTCCACCCCATTAGAGACTTCTGGGGAACTGTGATCTTTCTGTGGGAACTGGGTAAGCACTTTCACATCTCTTTTATTGTCAAAAAGCAAGCACCCTCCCAGTAATTCTACCCAGGTTCCTCTAAGCCACTCTTGGGGAGCTGTGAAAGAATCGGTTAATTTTACACTGAAGTAAGCAATGGCTACAGTAGGCCTGGCCTTTTGCCACTGGGAGGCAGGTCTTGGGGGAAGATGATCTGCTTCTCTCCTGATACCACAAGGGCTGATATCTGGGCCCTCTATTTGCTGCTGTCTGCCCCATGGCTGCCTGCTGTGTACTCTTCCAGAGTCAACTGCCACTTTAAGGGCCTGAGACCATGCCCTGGGCTGGAATAGCAATACAGGAGGCCTGCACCATGCCATTGCACTGCTGTTGCTAGGGCCGGCCTGCCACAGCTCCCTGGGGCTCAGTAAGAGCACCAGTGCTGCTGCTGCTACTGGCGGCTTCCTTCTTGCTAGCAACAGAACGCTCCCCTGAATTGTCCACTTCTGCTGGCTATCCTTCCATCTCTTCTTCTCCTTTCTGTGGCTAAATTCCTTGAGGAAGGTGTCTGTAATCGGTGCCTCCACTTTCTTCCTCTTTTTTTTGACTCTTCTACAGTCAGACCTCATCATTCAACTGAAACTACTCTCTGCAAAATGTCCAATCATTTCTTAATTGACAAATCAAATGGCCTTTTTTCAATCTTCATCCTTCCTGACCCCTCTGCAGCTTTTGTCACTGTGATTCACTGTCTTCTCCTCAATACCTTTTTCTCTCTAGATGTTCATGACCCTGCTTTCTCCCAGTTCTCTTCTACCTCTCTGACCTCTCTTCTGCCTCTTTTGCCAGCTCTTCATCCAGGCCATGCTCCCACTAAACGCAGGTGCCCAACAGGCTCTGTCCTGGACCTTCTTCTCTTCTTCCTTTATACTTGTTCACTTTGGTGATCTCATAGTTCCCATGGCTTCAATTAACATCTGCATACCAAGATTCTCCGAAGTACTTAAGCAGGCCAAACTTCTCTGACCTCCAGGCTTGCATCTCCATCTGACTATTAGACATTTCAACTGGATGTCCTGTAGACACCTCAAACTTGACATGTCCAAAGCTAACCTACCCATCTCAAGCCCTCTCCCATTTGAACTTCCCTACTGCTATCAAGGGTACCACCATTCTCCCAATCACCCAAACTGGTCAGCTAGGTATCACCTTAGACCCCTCACTTTCTCTCATCAATACCAACCTAATACCCAGTCTGAGTACACTGGAACCCAGTGACACTGGCCTCCTTGCTGTTCCTCTCAGAAGATATTTCATCTCCAGACTCTCTGTGTCTGAAATACTCTCCCTCATCATCTCGATTACCTGGTCCCCCAAAAAAGATAATAAGCATTGCACCTAACTAGAGCACATAGGTTCTGAATCAATCACCAAGCATTTATTAAGTAAGTGTTTATTATCAGGCACTACTGTCCCTGCCCTTAAGAAATTTATAATCAAGCCAAGAGATGTGTGTGTGTGAATGTGTGTGCGTGTGCATGCATGTGCATGTATATACAAGATTGATACAAGATGGAGGGAGGGGGAGAGGAGGGCCCAAGCCATTAAAAATGCAACGGTTAGGAACTATGTGCAGGAACTATGCTAGGTAATGAGGACACAAAGACAAAGACAGAACAGTTTCTGCCCTCCAGGTATGGCCAAGGAAACCCAGATGAATGGCGGATGAATACACACTATGGCCTCCAAACCAACTATCCAGTCGAACTTCATCAACAAAGACAGAAATTATAAACTGGCTACTAAACAAGGTCTGCCTTTATTTGACATGGGCTTTTTATTTTGAAAGGGGTAAATGATATAATAATTCAGGAAGCTATGTTTAACATAAATATGTTTAATACAAAGAAATACAGTGTCCTAAATCATTATAATACTGGCATGGGATTTTTCCTTTCAATCTGCCCATTTTAGAACACTTACAACAAAAAAATGAGCACCTGATACTTAAAATGAACACCTTGTCTTCACTACACATTTTACCAACAATTTTCAGAGCCTCCCTATTAGAAAATTGTTCTGCACATGGCAGACTCCTTGATATTTGCCTAAATCATTGTATTGAAGCTCTAACTCCCTAAAAGAAAAAATTAATTTAATTATCTATTTTCAAAAACTATTACATTTCCCAAGACTGAAAAGAAGTATTCATATTATGATGTGCAAAGTTTCCTAAAAAGATTGTGTCAGGGCACAGAAACAAGTTAAATAAATGAAATCCAGTATGGCTCAAAGTTCTAAATCTCAGAAAGGAAGGTTAGAAGAATTCGGTTTTTTACCGAAGACAGAGTTGAGAACACTTTCCCTTATGGTCAGAAGTAGATTATCTAAGCCTGAAAGGATATGTTGACACTTCCAGCCAAGATGCCTACCTGAACCAAAGGCAGACTGCCCCATTTTGACATACTTACTCCAACAAAACCCTGAAGTTTGCACCAAACCAAATAAAGATTGAGAAACCCAATGACAATAGCTCATGACTTGTACCCCAGAACTGCAAGAGAGTCAGCCAGAAACCTCAGAGCAATAGGAAAGGTGATCACTAGCAAAGCCAGCCTAGTGTTCTGTGTCCCAAAACAGCAATAATAAAGGAACCCTTCACCTGTTTCCCTTATGAAGAAAGTTATGGGGATGCGGGCTTTGGTCGCCCTGGGACACAAGGAGCCTGAGACCAGCCTAGTTCCAAAGGGCAGACTGGGAAAGTCCAGGCCCATATACTATAAAGTACCTAACACTCTGTTCTGAGATGCCAGAAAATGCCCTGATGCCCCTGAACTTCAAAGATGAAGAGACCTAACCCTAGAAGGTGTAAGTCAGCACAGGATCCCAGGTAACCCACGATGAGACCAAACAGAACCAACCATCCTACCCAAAAGCTCAGCAAGGGGCAATATCTGGTCCTAAAACAAAGTCCCAAGGCAGGAACTACAGTTGGAGAGATGAGTAAATCAAAGAAAACACGCCACACAATATAAAAAATTATTTCAAATATAATCCCCCCCCCCAATAAAAAGAGTAGCTCAGCAACAACTGTAAGCAGAGACTCAAGAGAAAAAAAGAATTTTCCACAAGGATTACATACCTAGAAGAAATGAAACAAGAGATAAAAATTGTCAGGGTTCTTTTTCAGAGTACCCTAACTTGCCAGCAGGGGCAACCAGTTACTCACCCTACTAATTGATGCTAGCGTACCTTTTAGAACAGAAGAGTCACAGCTCTGAGGTCCAAACAGAAAAGGTTTATTAAGGTCTCTCTATGGGGAAGCCTTACAGCCAGATCTTAAGGCAGGCTTCAAACTCTCTCTCAAGGCTTAGGTCTTATATAACCCCCAGATCCACATACCACACGTGACAGAGCCCAGCTGAACAGAATTGTGAGAGGGGGAGTGCAATTATAAGGGTATGAAGGCCCCAGGGTGTGGGGACGCCAATCAGGAACATCAGGTAACCCCACGCAAGAGAGTCTTGAGCAATGCAGTATCCCCTGGCCAGGAACAGTGCAGTATGCTCAGACCTCTACATGACCCAACTAATTCCCAGGCCTCAAACACTTCCCTGTGCCTTGACACAACCACTTGCAATCTTGTGCATATTTTCTAATCCTCACAAAAAATGAAATAAAAAAGGTGTTAGTAAGAAGTAGAAGGAAAATAAATAGCCTAGAAGAGAAAGTGGTAAACCATTCCCAAGAAATTACTTCCTTAAAACCAGAGTAGAACAAAAAGGATCTGATCATCCCACTAGACAAGCAAAATAATTAAAGTATTTAAGTAATCAGTTAATGAGCACTCAACTACTATTTCCAAGCAGTCACTTAGACAAAGCGGGGGGAAAGCCACTTCTTTCAAGAACCTTACATTCTACTAGGTCATACAGTGGTAAAACAAACCAAAAAATAAACTAATTTGGGAAGGGCTTAAACACTGACAAGAAAGCTAAGGAAAGTGGTATTCATTTTATGTGAAGGCTAAAGAAATTATATTAAATGATTATTGATAAGTTACGTTATTAGGAAAATTATTACTATATAATCACAACAAAACTAGCTTACAAAAATGAATTTGCAAAATTAATGTTCAATTATTTCTTAAAAATAATTAATAAAAGTACTATAACTGGGAACAATTTTGTTTGTCAACTGAAATCCTTGAAATTTTTCATTATGGAATGTTTCAGTCAATAAACAGCATTTAAAAGTTCCTTATTGCACCTTGTTGATAAAATATACCCTCAAGCCCTCACAATTGTTAGGCTCCATTCATAATATACATACTCCATACATGACAGACATACACTCAGACCAGTAAATAGCCATAAGGAATACAGATATTCCTTTTAAATCCTTGGCTATCTGGCTTCCAGCTTTATCACTCAACTGAAAGTACTCTCTTCAAAATCATTAACGATGAGTTCTAAACTCTATGCAATCTGGCTTCTGACTTCCCCACTTGACTGAAACTGCTCTCTCCAAAGTAGCCAGTAATTTCTTAATTTGCCACTTGATGGCCTTTTTTGGGGGGAAATTCTCCCCTTTCTTGACTTCTCTGCATTTAACATTACTGACCACCATCATTCCATTCTATATAGTCTATCTTCTTTGAGTTTTCACAGTACTGCTATCTGTGGGTACTTCTCTGACCTGATCAGACCTGGTTTGACCTAGTCTTTCTGAGCTTTCTTAGTGACAGAACACTGAAACTAGAATCTCAAAGAGCTGAGTTCAAATTCAGCCTCAGATACTTCCTAGCTGTTAACTTCAGTTTATCTGTCTATCTCAGTTTCCTCATCAGTACAGTGGGAATAATTACATTCACCTCCCAAGGCTGCTGGTAGAATCTAATGAGGTAATAGCTATAAAGCATTTTGCAAACCTTAAAGGATTATAAATGCTAGCTGCTATTATGATTTTTCATCTACCTCATCACCCTTAAGTATAGGTGTTCTCTAAGGCTCTGTTCTGTACCCTTTACACGGCTCTCTCTATATGTTCATTTGATGACCTTATCAGCTTTGATGGATTTGATTAGCATGACTATGCAAATGAATCACAGATTTCTATATCCATCTCTAATCTCTCCAGAGCTTCAGTGTCGCATCACCAATTCAATCAATTAACAATCATTTTAAGCCTTTACTACACAACAGGTAATATGCTAAGTGCTAGAGATCACAAGAAAAGCAAAAACAGCTCCTGCCCGAAAAGAATTCATATTCTAGAGGGAAAGACAACACGCGAACAATTGTGTGCAAAACACACACACACACACACTGTAAATGGGAGGTAAATCCAAAGACAAGGCACTAGCAGTGAGGGGTAGCATGAAAGGCCTCTTGTAGAAGGTGGGATTTGAGCTAGGTCTTGAAAGAATTCGGGGAAGTTTGGAGGCAAAGGTAAGGAGAAAAAGCATCCCAGTGATGTTGGAACAGTCAATAAAAATGGAAAGAGTCAAGAGATGCAGGGAGGAACAGAGAGAAGACCAGTGTTTCTGGAGAGCAGAGAACACAGAAAGGAGTGAACTGTGTGCAGGAAGACTGTAAGGGCAGGACAGGGCCAACGTGTGAAGGACTTTAAAAGCTAAACAGAGGATTTTCTGTTTGATCCTGGAGGTGATAAGGAACCACTGAAGTGGCTGACGTGCTCAGAGAGCTTTAGAAAAGTCACTCTGGCGGCTGAATGGAGAAGAGATCAGAATGAGGAAACTTGAAGCTTGAAAAGAAACAGGAAACTACTACAACAGTCTAGGAGAAAAGTGAGGAGATGCTGGCCCACACCAGGTGGCAGCTGTCTTAGCAGAGAGAAAGGGACATCTATACAGTAGATGCTGGGAAGGTAAAAGTGACAAACAGACTAGAAATGTAAAATAAGTAGAGCCCAGGACAGCATTGAGGCTGGAAACCAGGGCCACGGGGAGGAGACTGGCAGTCTCAACAGTCAGAGGAGAGGCTTTAGGCAAAAGATAACGAGTTCTGCTTTGGATAGAATGAGTTCAGATGAGACAGTCAGTCTGAGACGTACAAAAGACAGCTGGTGATACATCACCAAGGGAGTGGTACAGAAGAAGGAAGCTCAGCAAAGTGCCCTGGAGAGGATCCCCAATTAGTCATCATGACGGGATGAACAACCATCAAAGGAGACTGAGAAGCAGCAAGAAGAGCAGAACTAGAAGAGAGCACTGGCATGAAAACCTAGAGAGAAAACACCATTTGGGAGAAAACAGTGATCAGCAGGGTCAGAGTGTGCAGACAGACCATGCAAAAGCCCCGAGATCTAGCAATGAAAAGAGGATCAGCAACTCAGAGAGAGCAGCTTCAGCTCAACAGTGAGCTTGGAAGCTGGACTACAGAGGCTTCAGGAGGCAGTAAGAGGAGGGGATGAGGAGGTAATGATGGCAGACTCAGTTCAGCCACAAAGGGGAGAAAGGATATAAAAATGGATAAAAACAGCATGGATGGTCAGATAAAGACGGCACATATCACGGAGGGGAAGAAATAAAGGTGCCAATACACAAGGAAAGACGGAACATGAGTGAAGGTGGGGGTGACCGTTTGCAGGGTTTGCTGGGGATGGGAAGAGGGAATGGGATCAAGGGAGTCCTGAGGGGCAAGGGCCCCTTGCCTGTATTTTTGTCTGTATTCCCAGCACCTAGCAGAATGCCTGGTATAAAAGACTATTCAAACTTACAAAAATTGTGTGGTTGACTCACAAGCTAGAATTCTTCCACTTTAGTATGGAGTTTGGATCTTCCATTACAAAGGTTTTCGTATTTAAAAGATTTAGCAGAGAGGTGGAAGAACCGAACTAAGTCTCTAACTCATACCTACAGAGGACTACCTTAATCATTTGATCCCTGCAACCTATTTTATTTTTAAAAATAATTTTTTTTCCAATTGACAAGCATTAATTTTTTTTCCTCCATTAAATCAATTTTCAATGAGTAACTGAAGTTGATAATGATGGTTCTGTGATTACTGGTTTGTGTTAGTCATCAATAACTAGCTAACCATTTATAATGTAGAGACTGTTATAATCCAGGCCAGCAGCAGAGAAGTAGACTAATAAGAGCCATGCTCTGTCCTTTGTCATTTTTATGCTTGGAGCAGGAAGAAGAAAAGTGATAACTTTACTCTCAGATTAATTTTACTGGCATGCTTCCTTAAATGAAAATTTCCTTTTAGTTTGGAAGGTTGGCATATGCATGTTGAGAGGCTGTAAGCAATAGTGAACAGAAGGGTCAACTTCAGAATCTGGAAGACCAGAGTTCGAGTTCTGCCTCTAATACATACTAACAGCAGACAAAGGCAAGTCATTTTACATCTTAATGCTCCAGGCAACTCTCCAACAGTTGAAATTATAGACAAATTGTTGATCTAGGGCAGGAAGGTGTTTCCACACTCACAGACCCATTCTGAATGAAATCACAAATGAGGGGAGAGACACAAAGAAGGAGGCAGAGAACCTGTATGCAGAAAGCATAAGAGACCAGCTAAAAAATAACAGTAACAGTAGCGTTTATATGGTGCTTTGAAGTTCGCAAAGTGTCTACATATATTATCTCAACTTCTCTTCACAATGACCCTGTGAGGCAGACAGGCACTATTACTATTATTCCTTTTCCTATTTTACAAATGAGAAAAAGTGAAGCTTGGTCTCAGTTACATAGCTAGTAAGTATCTGAGACAGAATCTGAACTCCAGATTCCAAGTCCAGCACCCTATCCACTGAACCACCTAGCCACCTATAACTAGATATGTGACCTTGGACAATTCACTTTAACCGGGCCTCAGTTCCCCTTTACTAAGAACAATGAGAGGGTTAGTATAGTAGATATCTTAGGTTCCTTTCAGCTCTTACATTCTAGAAGCCTATTATACTGGAGACGGTCTCTTATTTGGAAATCATGTGCAAAGTTTTTTAAAAGAAAAAGGGATGCCAAATGCTCCAAAAACTATTAAAAACTATTATTAGCAAATAAAATTACATTAATATATTAAAATGATTATCACTAAAAGAGAAATTTTCTCTTGGGGTATAGAACCAAGTTTTTATCAAAGGTCCTAACATTCCCTAACATTTCTTCTTAAAAATAGATTTCAATAGCAAACCTACCTCCGAAGCTTTCAAGGGCCCCATCCA
Organism: Pseudochirops corinnae; assembly: GCA_028646515.1. Lineage (NCBI taxonomy): Eukaryota > Metazoa > Chordata > Mammalia > Diprotodontia > Pseudocheiridae > Pseudochirops > Pseudochirops corinnae. The sequence continues at coordinate 1,102,055 of CM053591.1, read as the reverse complement.
TAATGCAGTCCCTTTTCTGGGAGACTGCTATTTCACTGGTTTAAAAGAAAGCAGCACATAGTTCAACAGTTGGTTTGGTAGCAATAATGAGTTATCTAACCAATTAAATGTTCCATAAACGAGTACACACACATACAAAACCCTTAAAAGGCATTCTAAGGGGTGAGTATATCAGGACACAAAAGCTTTCAAATTATAGTAACTTCTAAAGGTCAGCCAATATCTGAAGAAGGAATCTATGACTCTGATAATATTAGCTAATTTTAAAGCCTCTTTATAACTTATTCTAACTTATTAACAGCACTCCCCTTGAAAGACAGACATGTGATAGTTGTAACATAGCCAATTCTACCAAAGGCAGGAAACTAACAACAAAGCTGGCAAAACTCATTTTCCACAGAGTTTTGAGTTCAATGCTCCTGACAAGCTCGCGCAAATACAAGGACCTTTGGTTAGCCTAGAGAGACATATTTCTTTCTTTTTTTTTTTTCAAAGAATACTTTTTGAAACTTTATTTTCTTATGGGTTTTTTGGCCTGTGGTTTCTTTTTTTTTTTTCAATTGATTTTTTTATTTTATTTCAGTTTACATCATTCATTTCCACGAAATTTTGAGTTCCAAATTTTCTCCCCATCTTTCCCCTACCCACCGCCCCAAAACAGCCATCCCAGTGTATCC
>CM053591.1:1083591-1100878 GCA_028646515.1 Pseudochirops corinnae | reverse complement strand
TCTTCCACTTCTCTCATTTGGTTTTCAAAGTCCTTCTTCAGCTGACCTCTAGCTTTAAGGTAATCTTCATGTTTATCGGAATCACCTGGTGGGTGAGCTCTGGCTGTGCTGTCCTCCTGCAGCTCTCTGCCTTGGTCCTTCTTTTCTTCAAAGAAGGAATCTAGGGTTTTGTTGCTGTTCTTACCCTGCTTCTTATGCTTATTCTTATTCATGGTTGATTAGTCCGTGATTTTTTTTTTAATCTCTGTGGTGCTCTGCTTCCAGAGGGGAAAGCTCTGTCCCAAATTGCTGGGGTCCTCCCAGCTTCCGGAGCTCTTAGGAGGTTGCTGGGTCCCTCCACCACTTCCAGCTCACTGAATAAAAACGAACCACAGGACCAAAGCCCAAGACCATGATCCGGATCCAGGCTGCTCAACGCGAGAGCACTTGGCCTCTGAATGATTGCTTGGTCCTCCTGCAGTCTGCTGGCCAAGAGCTCTGAAGCAGCAATGTGGAGGCGGGTGCAGGACCTCCACTTTTCCCTTCTCAGCCCTCTAGGCAGTTTGGCTAGACTGCTTTTCTCCCACAACCTCGCAAGTCCCACTGACCTAGTTCTGGATACTGCTGCAGCTGCTGCCAATCTGCTCACCTGAAGCTCCATCCGGGGCTCAGCTCCTCTTGTCCAGCTGCCTCCTGGCTCCTCACATTCAGCCACCCCTGGGGCACAGCCGAGGTTTCAGGCCAGGCTGGTTTCGGTTCACAGTGCTAATATGGTCCCTTGTACCTGAGCTGACTTTAGTGGAACGTATATTTGTGTGCGTTTTGGAGTTCTAGAATTAGTTTAGAGTCATATTTTATGGGTATTTTGGGGTGGCTATGTGAGAGCCGTGATATGTTGCTGCTCTTACGCTACCATCTTGGCTCCGCCTCCCGAGAGACATATTTCTTACTCCATTTACTTTCATTGGAAACATTTTTCTTTTTCTTCCTCTTCCCTACCAATAAATAAATAACAGGGAAAGGCACACACAGAATGTTTCTCTAACACTTCCTGGCAAGGCATCTAGAAAGCTCTTCACAAAGTTCAGTCTCTCCTAGATTAATCATTGGGAATGTGAACTTCTGGTTTCCTGGTTTTTCCTATGAATGCTATCAATAAGAAATGAATTTATCGACTGACTTATTAAACTCCAAACCTTTGTCTTGACAGTGGGCATATAAGCCAATTATCACATATATTGATAACTTATTAGTAGCACTATTTACTATTTTTTTGTGACTGGGTCTCTCTATCTCACCCAGGCTAGCAGTTCAGTAGGCAATGCTCACAGGCACAGAAGATTTGACCTATCTATTTTACCCCTCTTTAGGCAGCCCGATAGCACCATTACTCCCAGCGATTCATCACATTGGTGCCACTCATGACAGACACCAGATTAGCTCAAAACTCTCAAATTCAAGTGATCTACAAGTATCAGTGTCTCTAGAAGCAGGTATTATAGGCACATGCTACCAGACTGTAATGGTAATTAATTTGAATTTGAAGACTCCTTTTTGTATTGGCAAGTAAGCAGGTACTTAGCACCTTGTTTCAAGTTAAGCAAAGGTAGCAAGTACTTAGCACTCAGTAATTGATCAAGCCACTGTTGGGGAAACAGAAGGTATGAACTCCTGTCTCCTGTTGCTGACATAACAGGAAGGGATTGACTGTTGAAATAGGAAGCTAATGCTGTGTGTATGTAAGAAAAGCCCCAGAGAGACATAGTCAGAATTTTCTTGGGACAAGAATCTGGTGGCAGAACAGCTATTGAAGAGAAATGAGAAGAGAGAGACAGTCAGAATTTCCTGAGAACTTATGGTGATGGAGCTTCTTCTGAACAGAAGCCTAGTAGGCTGAAGAGGAACCCAGGAGCTCAGGAGCCCACCACCACCCACACCTCCAAGCTGGATAAGGTGATTCTGATTTTTTGAAAGAGTTACAGAAGACCTTGACCTTTGTTTTGTTACGTACAGAATGTATATGCAAAGAACTCACTGATCATGGTGTCTCAACATTCATTAAGAACACGACATTGTTCTTTGGGCAAATCCATTTTAAAGGTTACCCTCCAAGAAAGGAAAAGCTTAGGTGGATATAAAAAAACATTAATTGTTGCTGTTGTTGTTTTAAACAAAGCCAAAGAAGTCTTTTCTACTCTAGCACATAATGGTACTTTGTACAGTAACAGAATTCTTTTAGAAAATATTTAAACTCAAGTGGATTTTCACTTCCCTACAGGATTTTCAAAAGTCTCATCTGTTAAATTCATTCACTCCCAGCTAGGCCCATTTATTAGCACACCTCTTAACTCTCATCAGTAGAAACACAAATGTCCACATTGAGGCTTTATTCCTGTGATTCAATTAAATATACACTTTTATAAAGTGTCTTCTATATACAAATCACAGCATATAAACACAAATGCCAATTAAAATTTAACAAAAGGAAACAAAAAATTGGAACTGAGCTTACAAATTACTATTATACTCTCTGATTTCCTTTGGAATTTTCCTGACTTTGTTTGTTGCCGGATACATCATCGTAATTTTCATGGTTAAACTAACAGTATATTCACATTGACATTCCTTGGTATGATACATTCCCACAATAGTATACAGACAGTAAGTACATACAAATTTTCTTTACTTCATTCATAGAACTAGGACACCCACCATCACCATCCTTAGAAGATTTATAAATAGGGTTAATCTTCAACTATCATTTTCATCCAAAATACTTATGGAACTTCTGGTTAAGAAGGCAAAGTGAAAATTGCTATAAATCTCTGAAAAGGCCGTGAGATAGAGCCATGAGAAAGAGAAGTAAGCCCCCTCATCCAGTCTAGAACTATATTTAAAAAAACAAACCAGCAGAGATTATGGGAAGAACCACATCAGATAAGCAAGCTGAACTCAGGAAAACAGGTCTGGTGCCTAACGGCTCTTGGTGAGAGGTTACATGAGCAAGCCCTGCCAGCACTGAGAGGAGCTGGATTAGGGAAACAAGTACAGGCTAGAAGAGAAGCTGCAATAAGGAAGGTAGGATAAGCTCCAAAGAATGGAGCAATCTATACATTGATAACATAGAGAAAAACAACTTTGAAAGACTTTAAACCTCTGACCAATGTGACCCCAAAAGAATAAAGATGAAACACACTATTTACTTCCTGAAAAAAGTAATTAATTTAAAAGGCAGAAAGAGACATATTTTCGGACTGGCCAGTGTCAGAATTGCTTTTTCCAGATTACGCAAGTATGTATTGAAGGCTTTTTTTTCGGGGGGGCGGGGGAGAGGAGTTGGGGAAGATGCTTTTTAAAAGATTTGCTCAATGACAGGAGGGGAAAAGGACATATAGGGAAGAACTGATTAATTTTGTAATGTGTTCATTTAAAATAAAAACAAAATAAGGAGAAAGTAGAAGAGGTTGCAATGAAAAGCAGGTAGAGAAATTAGGATTGTGTAGGTATGAAATTTTTCATTTGAAAACTGATTTTTTTCATTCTTCAAAATGTGAAATTTCATATTTCTATTTTTGCCGGTACCCACCTATATATGTCCTAAATTTTTTGTAAAAAGTGTGCCTTTAAAATGGCCTTAGAGATTCTAGGAGGGCTAAAGGGCTATAAGTAAGGTTGATATGATGCAGATTCTTTCTTTTCACCCCCACATTCAGAAGCTTTTACCCATAAGACAAAGCTGCCCCAAGGACTGGATTGGTCCTGTGTTCTCTGACAGCTTCCTGGTCCTCTGAGGAAGGGACTGCTGAGGACCAATCCTGGCCCACCGCATGCTTTTGTACCGCTCACAAGTTAAGAATGGCTTTTACATTTTTAAATAAAACAAATAAAAAATGTAAAAACCATTCTTAGTTCTAGGGCCTTCCAAAACCTGGCTTATGAGTCACTTTATCCTGCCCCTTTGATCAGATACATTTCCCTATGGAAATGAGGAGGAGACTGCACCCAGAGAAGTTAAGTATCCTTACTGCATATCCTTGCAGTGTTCAATGTTCAATGACTTACTTCATTTCATTTCAAAATCAAACCTGAACTAACAGTGCCGCTAGGTATTAAAGCTATGCCACTTTCTGCAGTTAGGCTGAGGCAACCTGGGTAGCTGACATCCTGACTGAGTTGGGGGAAGAACTCTGTAAATATGAAACTGGGTGAGGTTAATTGGATGGTGAGATAAAGGATTGTTCCCAGCAACCTCCTGATCATACATGGGGAGTCCTCTCTAAGGTACATGGCGCAGGTTCCCACTCAGGCAGAGGTATTAGTTCAGTTAATGCTGAAGGAGGATCAAAATGCCAAGTCCACATTCTCTGGTTGTTTTTAATCTCTTTGCATAACTTGAACTGCCAGCATAAGAAAGCTGGAAATAAACTCGGGTAGGCACATTCAGCAACTAGAGGCTGTGCTCTCAGTTTTCTGAGACAGTGCAATGAAAGCTAAGGGATAGCCGATAGAAGTGGTAGCCACACAAAGGAATGTATCTCTCCAGAGAGGGTTAGACACTGACTGACCTCCATCAGGAACTCCCCCTATAGCCTCTTACCCAGAGATTCAGGTTCCTGCTGAGATCTGAACTATCAGATGAGAATGAAAGCAGACTAGTCATAAAGGGGGTGCTGAGACAGAGCCATGAAAAGGCAGCAACTTGCCTGAGCTTTCTCCCAAACCCCTTTTAATAATGCCATAAAACAATTTCTGAAGCAGTAGAACCCACAAAAGGACAGGGTGAAATCATTTTTCAGCAAAAGACAACCTGGAAGGTCAGCAGGAAAGATGTGTCACACCTGGGTGAGAGTGGAGCACAGTCCAGCACAGACCAGGACCCAACAAACCAGAAGCAAGCCTTGGGAGCTACTGAATCAACAGTGGCCACTATTTCCAGAGCTCTAAACCCACAGATGATAAGGAGGTCAAACAACTGGCACTTTGCTGGCACTGGGACCAGGATTCCATCGTTTTGCTCATACTTGGATACAGGTCACTGTCCTGGATGGCAGTTCCAGGGTGAGGAGGTGCACTAGCTTGTCACAGTTACAGAGAAAAAAGAGTGCTCGTGGTCACTCAGACAAGAGCACACACATCAGGAGAGTAGTACACATCTCTCCTTAGATCACAGCACCTTGGAAGAACTGAAAACTAACAGGTTCCTAGAAGTATCTCTGAGACCAGCTGCACAGAACCCCTGAAGCTTGGGACAGTGCACCCTCCACCCTGGAAGCAGAGCACTTTAACAAAGACTTACAAGTCAAGAAATAAACTGTAAAAATGAGCAAACAACAGAAATCTGACCATAGAAAGCTACTACAGTGACAAGGAAGTTCAAAACACATACTCAGAAAAGATAACAAAGTCAAAACTCCAATGTCCAAACCTTTGAGAAAAATATGAATCGGTTTCAGACCATGGAAGAGCTCAAAAAGGATTCTAAAAATGAAGTAAGAGATGTAGAAGAAAAATTGGGAAGAGAAAAGAGAGTGATGAAAGAAAATCATGGGAAAAAAAGAGTCAACAAAAAAGAGACACAAAAAAATATTAAAGAAAATGATATCCAGAAAAACAGACTAGGTCAAATGGTAAAAGATGTTCAAAAAGTCAGTGAGGAGAAGAATGCCTTGAAAAACAGAATTGGGCAAATGGGAAAAGAGGCACAAAAGCTCCCCTAAAAAAAATAATTCCTTAAAAATTAGAATTGAGCATATGGAAACTAAAGACTTTATGAGAAATCAAGAAACAATCAAACAAAACTAAAAGAATTTTTAAAAGAGAGAGAGAAATCTCTCGTTTGAAAAACAACTAACCTGAAAAATAGATCCAAGGGAGATAATTTTAAAATTATTGGACTACCTAAAAGCCATGATCAAAAAAAGAGCCTAGGGGTGGCACAGTGAATAGAGCACCGGCCCTGGAGTCAGGAGGGCCTAAGTTCAAATCCAGTCTCAGACACTTAACACAAAATGAGCCATGTGACCTTGGGCAAGTCACTTAACCCCAATGCCCTATCTTCCCCCCTCCAAAAAGCAAAAAAAAAAACAACAACAAAAACAGCCTAGACATCATCTTTCAAGAAATTATCCAGGAAAACTGCCCTGATATTCTAGAAGCAGAGGATAAAATAGAAATTGAAAAAAAATCTGTTGATCATCTGAAAGTGATACCAAAATGAAAACTCCCAGAAATATTATAGTCAAATTCCAGAGCTCCCAGATCAAGGAGAAAATATTGCAAGCAACCTAGATAGAAACAATTCACATATTATAGAACCACAGTCAGAATAACACAAGATTTAGTGGCTTCTACAGTAAAGGATCAGAGGGGTTGGAATATGACATTCCAGAGGGCAAAGAGTTAGGATGACTACCTACCCAGCAAAACTAAATATAATCCTTCAAGCGAAAAATGGATATACAATTAAATAGAGGACTTTCAAGCATTCTTAATGAAAAGGCCAGAGCTGAATAGAAAATTTGACTGTCAAAGACAAGAGTCAAGAGAAGCATGAGAAGGTAAACAGGAAAGGGAAACAGCAAGGAACTGAATGAGGCTACACTGTCTACATTCTTTCATGACAAGACGATGCTTGTAACTCACAAAAAGGTCATTAGGGTCGTTAGGAGTCTATGTAAACAGAGGGCACAGGTGTGAGCTGGATATGGAGGGATGATGTCTTAAAAATAAAATTAAGGGGTGAGAGAGAGGAATGCACTGGGAGAAAAGAAGAGGGAGGGACAGAATGGGATAAGTTCTCCCACATAAAAGAGGCAAGAAAAAACTTACAAGGCGGGGGAAGAGGAGGGATATTAGGGGAAGAGCGAGTGAACCTTACTCTCATCAGAATTGGCTCATAGAGGGAATAACATACACGCTCAGTTGGGTATAGAAATTTATCTTACCCTCTAGGAAAGTAGGAGGGGAAGAGGATAAGAAAAGTGGGCGGGGGGGGAGGTGGGCAGTGATAGAAAGGACGGCAGGCTGGGCGAGGCGGTAGTCAGAAGCAAAACACTTTTGAGGAGGGACAGGTGAAAGGAGAAAGAGAATAGAATAAACAGGGGGGGAGGAAATAGGATGAAGGGAAATACATTTAGAAATAATAACAATATTAAAGTCCCTTGAAAAAATTTTGAAGCAAGTTTCTCTGATAAAGGTTTCATTTCTCAAATATGTAAAGAACCAAGTCAAATTTATAAAAAATAGGAGCCAATCTCCAATTGATAAATGATCAAGAGCTATGAACAGTTTTCAGATGAAGTAAAAGCTATACATAGCCACATGAGAAGGTACTCTAAATTGCTACGGATTGGAAGAATGCAAATTGAAACAATTCTAAGGTACTTATTAGTACCTTACTCATACTTATTAGATTGGCTAATAGGACAGAAAAAGAGAATGACAAATTTTGGAGGGGTTGTGGGAAAAGTGAGACATTAACACACTGTTGGTGGAGTTGTGAACCGATTCAACCACTTTTTAGAGCAATTTAGAACTATGCTCTATAGTTTTATAGCCCTGGGAGCTATAAAGGAGGAGGGAGGGGTAGAATGGGATAAATTCTCCCACATAAAAGAGGCAAGAAAAAGCTTTTACAATGGAAGGGAAGAGGAGGGACATTGGGGGAGGAGTAAGTGAACCTTACTATAAAGGGCTATAAAACTGTGCATACCCTTTGACCTAGCAGTGCCACTACTAGGCCTGTGTTCAAAAAGAGATAAAAAAACAAAAGGGAGAAGGACCAATAAGTACAGAAATATTTATAGCAGCCCTTTTCTGCTGGCAGGGCATTGCAAATTGAGAGGATGACAATCAATTGGGGAATAGCTAAACAAATAGTGCTATGTGATTGTTATGAAATACTATTTTTCTATAAGAACTGATGAGCAGGATGCTCTCAGAAAAACCTGGAAAGACTTACATGAACTGATGCAAAGTGAAATGTACTGTGTACAAAGTAACAGCAAAACTGTAAAATGATCATCTGTGAATGATTTCAGCTATTCTCAACAACAAAATCATCCAAGAAAACTCTAAATAACTTACAATGAAAAATGCTATCCATCCCCAAACAAAGAACTGATGGTATCTGAATACAGACTTAAGCGTACTTTTTTTTAACCTTCTTTATTTTTCTCAAGGTTTTTTTTTGGGGGGGGGGGGTGTCTGTTTTCTTTCATAACATAACCAATATGAAAAAGTTTTGCCTGTCAACACATATATAACCTATACTGAATTGCTAATCAATGAGAGGGGTGGGGAAGAAGGAAGGAAGAGAATTTGGAACTCAAAGTTTTAAAAAGGAATGTTTAAATCTTTTACCTATAATTGGGGAAAAATAAAATACCAAATAATTTTGTAAAAGACTATGAAAAAAAGAAAAGAAGGAGGAGTGTCCAGAGTGGTTAGAAGACACATCTTCTCTAACGATGGAGATGAATGAAGCTGGAGCCCCTTGCTATACCAGATTCCCTCACCCTGTGCTACCTGTTAAGATGGCAGATGGCACCTGACAGCTCACAGGGAACTGAACAATGTTATCGTGCCCATCTCTTCAGCTATTCTTGACTTTATCAGGTAGCCCAGGTTCAAGGGTGACTGGTATAGGGCTATCAACCTTAGCAATGATTTTTTTCTCTATTTCTGACACCTCCCAACACACAGTTGTTTGTGGTGTATGTCAGGACCCATCAGAAACATCATTTACTAAACAATCAAGTTGGAGCCATTACAAAAACAACAGAAGTTGGAGAGTGGAATGGACTCATTGCCAATATGGACACTGAGGTAGTGATGCTAAGTTGGTCAGGGCACAAGACCACATAATACCCCTAAGGACAAGGTAGCTATTCCTGCCCTACTGGGTTCCTCACACGTATTGGATCACCCACATAAACCAAGTGGCTCTCAATCTTGCCTCTGCTAATCAAGAGTTACATCATCATGTACCTTACTGCCCATGTCAGCAAGTGTCTATCCTCCCCAAAGCCACGCCTGTGAATCAATCACTACTACCCTGAGAAAGGGGAAGGACATTTCAGTTAAGTTTCTGGGATCCAATCTCCTGTAAGATTTAATTGATAATAAAGTTTTTGGACATAATTCCAGTTGACCCCATTTAATCTCTCCTTATTCCTTCCTCAGAACAGAGTAACTCTGACCTCAAGGTCCTTGCCCCCTCAGATGACCCTATACATCTTGAAGAAATAACTCAGGTCCTCCTCAAATGGCAAGTTTCCTTTCTTCTGGAATCATTCTAATAACTCCTTCCCAGAAGAGATTTGGGGGACCAAGGGGTGGTGCTGTTGGGAGGTACCTTATTTTCTAATAGAATGGGGGAAGTTAAACTGTTGCTATATGACTATGGTAAATGTGTATTTATTGAAAAGAAAAGGTATCCCTCACTGACTTGATAGTAATTCTGAGTCACTGGATAGAGGTGAGGGACAGTCCTAATTTAGCCCTTGTGAAATAAAGGAGTAGCCTCTCTGAAGAGACCTCTAAGAGGAACCAAGATTTAATATCATTCCCCTTATATACCTCAGAGAGGGGGAGGTTTTGGTGGATAAATCAGGGAATAGTGAGAGGATAGTAGTTTTGGGAAAACCTCAACATTGACTTAGATCCCAAAAGTTTACATGCAGGGGGCTTGTGACTTCTTAGCCACTTTATTACAGTCAGCCCTGATATGTGATGAAAAAATATGACTGTATTGGAAGTGTTATCATCCATGCTGTGTCCCTGATGTTCCTGGTGCTGGTCCTACCCATCACCCATGCCTTATATCAGAAGAACAATCTTTTACTGTACTACAAGAGTATATCTATGCTATGGGTATGGTGTTTCTGGTACTGCTCCAGTTCCTTTTTTACTAACATGCATAGGAGATCCACTTTGAACTGCTAAAACAAAAACGGCATCATTCACCACTGGGAACTGTTTTCAAATTCTTACTCCATCTTTTCCAGGAATTAAAGTTGCATTTTTGCTCAAGCACTGTTTTTCTCTGAGGTTTTGCTTGTAGATGTTTTGGAATCTCCTCTTTGGGATTTGTGTCTTGAGCTTCCTTGCCACTATAATAGCTCTTTCTAGCTGAGATGCAGTTTGTTTGTTCTTTCTTCCAGCCTGCTTCTTAATTTTGGACTTCTAGTTAAGGCTGGCTGGCTCTGCTGCATTTCTGGAGGCTAGTCCCATTCATGCTTTCTTGAGTTACTGAGTTCTGTGCTGTTCCATGATCTCAAGGGCAGATTAGTGACTTGTACACTTTCAGTGTGCCCAAAAGAGTCTAATCCAGGGCAAAGCATAATTGCTGCCTTCTTACTCTGACCTCTGTAAGTTCCTGGCCTGAGCTTGATTCTGATCAAGGGAATGCTACTATATTCTGCCCCTATCAGACAGCTGGGAAGTTCTGTTACTTTTGTAGTTTGTGTCAGTTTTGTAGGCTTCCCTTTGCTCTGGGATTTCTACCCTAGTTATTCCTCTACAAGCTAGGCTAGATACTGAAACTAAGACCCTACTCTGCGCCTGAGGTCTGAGACATATGGCTGCTACTGCTGGCTTCTGAAATCCTTCCTCCTTACCTTGGAAAGCCACCCTAGTTCATAGGTCCCCTTTCTCAGTTCACTCTGGATCTAAGACCCAGAACTGGGTGACAAAGCCAGCAGTGTACCCGTATGATCTGGTGATATCCTGGCATGGGTCTGGGACCTCACCATACCCTGATGCACAGTCCTCCCTAGGAGCAGGAGGGCTCACAGGTATACTCCTGGGCTAACCCTATCCTATCGATTGCATTGTGTTGAAGTAGGTTGGACAAATGACTCCCTGTGACTTTTTCTATATTTCTCCATCAGGATTCAGTCTGGTACGTTTCTAGATTTGTCTGGAGGAATCATGTAGGGGTTTGGGGGTGGAACCTAGCTGCATTGCTTTCTAACACTCTACCACCCTGGTTCCATTTCCCTCTTCTATAATTTTTCTCTGCATTTTAAAAAGGTTTCAATGACTCTCCTATTTTTGTGGCGGGATCATAATTATTGCTAATTCTTTTTCCCCCTTTTCCCATCTATTCTAAGTGAATCAGGAGAAAGCAAAAAAAAAAAAAAAAAAACCCTTACAACAAATAAGCGTAGTCAAGAAAAGTCAATCTACGTGTCCAAAAACACACATCTCTCTGTACTCGTGTCCGTTACCCGCCAGGAGGGGTTCACTGCGCTTCCCATAGGCCCTTGATTTCCGAGATGCTCTTCTTAAAGACGTTTTTCTTTCAAATGTTGCTGCTCCCTACTCACTTTGCTCTACATCAGGCCATGTTACCCAAGACTCTCTGAAATCATTTGTTTTCTTATTCCTTATGATGAAGTAATATTCCATGACTGTAATACAACACAATGCATTTCTCCAATTGTCTAAGAGATGATCTCAGGCACCCCTTGAGAGTCTCATTCTTTTCTTCCTCTCTCCTCTACCCCTGACCACCTCCCACCCTCACTTTCAACCATTCATTCAGAATCAGGAAGTTTGTTTTCCTTACAACCGGTAATATAGGACCCTTCTTAAAGATCACACAAGTGAAGTCAGCTTGCATTGTCATGAAGGTTTAAGGCAGCGGTTCTCAACCTGAGGGTTATGTTCAGTTTGTAACAATGAAAATACCTCCTGCATATCAGATATTACATTACGATTTGTAACAGTAGCAAAATCACAGTTATGAAGTAGCAATGAGAATAATTTCATGGTTGGGGGTCACCACAACATGAGGAACTGTATTAAAGGGTCGTGGCATTAGGAAGGTAGAGAACCCCTGGTTTAAGGTAACTCTGGCTGCATTCTTTCACACAGTCAAAATACAGGATCATATATTTAGAGCTAGAAGGGATCTCAGAAACCATAAAATCCAATCCCTCACAATACAGACAATCAAACTGAGGTCCACAGAATAACTGACTTGCCCAGTGACACAAAGCTTTTAAGAGGCTAAAAGAATATTCATAAGTTCAGTGATGAGAAATATTCTTTATTTTTACTGAGAATTTCTAAAAAGCTCTGAAATTGCAAGAAAAGTTAGAAGAAAAAGAAGGATCATTCTGAATATGTTAGTGAAGTACTAGCAAATGAGATGATGACTGAATCTTGTTTCCTAAAGACCATTACAGATAACATGTTATATAGTAAAAGCTGACTAATTCTCTTGTAAACCTTTCTAGTTCTATGATTTCAGAATAAGTCTATCTGAACTTAAATTCTCCTAAATTCAATTCATCCTCATCCTTAGAAAACAGAGTTTACAAAAAATACTGTCAGCACCAAATAAGGGTTTCTGCAAAGTAAATGCTAATCAGTACTCCCCTTCCCACTGTGACCCTTTGTCTTACAAGAACAAACTACAATGAAACAATTATATGACACAACCTTCCCAACCTTTTAATTAGGGTCAGTTTTGTCATTAGAATTCTTATGCACATCTGCCGTGTTTCATAATTATAACACAAGTAAGTTCTTTGATAATAAGACCTTCTATTTAATAACTCTAATCTTTGCAAAGTTTAAAATCCTGTGCAAACTTTATCTCCATAACCTCCTCAACCTCCCCTAGTAATTTTGTTTATTATATAACAGATGGGGAAGAAAGGACAGGAAAGCTTATTCCCATTTTATTAAGTGAGTCACTTAAGATCAAGCTCAGGACTCTTGTTCCCCGGTCCGGTTCTCTAAAAGGAGCCCATGATACCTTCCACCAGGTGAAACTTAGATTGTTTCCCTAGTGATAATAATAATGTGAATTGAAATCAAATGCCTTCCTCACAATCATTGAGTAATGATGATTACATAATACCATTCTCTTTTTATAGATGATAAAACTGATATTCAGATATGGTAAATATCCAATACATGGTAACACAATTAATAAATCCCCTAGGTCATCTTGGAATCAATCTCTCCTTGACTCCAAAACCATCATGCTCTTATCTTCAATTAAATGTTCACAGAGGAAATTAGAAAATACGCTTCCCTTGCCTATTTGTAGATGGTGAGCCGTGGGTCCTGAACAATGGATGTACTGTCACACTAGGTCTATGTGTTGGCCAGCTTTGCTGAATTCTTTTTCTCCTTTTTTAATCTTAACAAGAGATAACTCCCTGGTTAAGTGAAGAGGAAAGAATATAAACAAAATTTAAGGAGAAAAAAACAAAAGATATTAAGACAAATTTTCTCAAAGAAAAAACTTTAATATTCATAGTATCTAGGTTATATTCAGTGAATAAACAAATAGTTCATGTTGACAGACGGATACTAGCTTTGTGACCTCTAGGTCACCACTTTCTGATTCACAAAATTAGGAGATCAGCCTATATCTAGACCAAATCACTTTTTAAACATTTTTTTCTGAATTACATGTAAACAAAAACTTTTTTAAAAAAATGTTGAGTTCCAAATTCTCTTCCTCTCTCCCTTCCACACTTCTTGAGAAGGTAAGTAATTTGATATAGACTATACAGTGTCAGTCTTGCAAAACATTTCCATATTAGCCATGTTGCAAAAGAAAACACAGACAACCAAGAATAATAAAGTTTTAAATATATGCTTAAATTATCCTTCAGACTCCATTAATTCTTTCTCTGGAGGTGGAAGCATTTTTCATCATAAGTCCTTCAGAACTGTCTTGGATTGGGGCAGTTAGGTGGCACAGTGAATAGAGCACCGGCACTGGTGTCAGGAGGACTTGAGTTCAGATCTAACCTCAGACATTTAACATTTACTAGCCGTATGATCTTGGGCAAATCACTTAACCCCAATTGCCCTTCCAAAAAAGCAAAAAAATAAATAAATAAACTGTCTTGGATTACTGTATTACTAAGAATAGCTAAGTTATTCACAGTCGATCATCATACAGTATTACTGCTACTATGTACAATGTTCTCCTGGTTCTGCTCATTTCACTTTGCAGCAACAAGTCTTGCCAGTTTTTTTTCCGAAAGTATCCTTATCATCCTTTATATAGTACAAGAGTATTCCATCACAATCATATAATGCAACTTTTTTGGCCATTCCCTAGTTGATAGACATACCCTCACCTTCCAATTCTTTGCCACCAAAAGATAAGAGCTGCTATAAATATTTTTACATAGGTTTTTTTTTCTTTTCCTTTGATCTTTTTTGGGGGTATAGACCCAGTAGTGGTATTACTGGGTCAAAGGGTATACATAGTTTTATAGCCCTTTAGACATAATTCCAAATTGCTTTCCAGAATGGTTCAATCAGTTCATGACTCCACCAATAGTGCGTTAGGAATAATAGCTATTTTTCCATACCCCTGCCAGACAGGTATGAGGTGGTACCTCAGAGCTGTTTTAATTTGCAATTCTCTAATCAACAGTGATTTAGAGCATTTTTATATAACTACAGACAGCTTTGATCTCTGCTTCTGAAAATGGCCTGTTCATATCTTTTGACCATTTATCAATTGCAGACTGATATTCGCATAAATTAGACTCAGTTCTCTATATTATTTGAGAAAGGAGGCCTTTATCAGAGAAATTTGCTATTAAGATTGCTTCTCAGCTTTCTGTTTTCCTTCTAATCTTAGGTGCATTGGTTTTGTTTGTGCAAGAACTTTTTAATTGGATGTAATCAAAGTTATCCATTGCACATCCCGTAATGCTTTATATCTCTCGTTTGGTCATAAATTCTTCCCTTATCTATAAATCTGACGGGAAAAATATTCCCTACTCCCCTAATTTGCTTACATCACCCTTTATGTCTAAATCATGTACCTATTTTGCCCTTATCTCAGTATACACTGTGAGATTTGGGTCTATACCCAGTTTCGGCAAAGTACTTTCCAGTTTTCCCAGAAATTTTTGTCAAATAGTTATTTCTTTTCCCAAAATCTTGGATTTTGGAGTTTGTCAAACACTATATTGCTATGGTCATTCACTCCTGTGTACCTAATCTATTCTATTGATTCACCGCTCTATTTCTTAGACAGTAACAAATTGTTTTGATGACTGAGAGTCCCTTGAACATCAAGGAGATCAAATCAGTGAACACTTAAAGAAATTAATTCAGGCTATTTATTGGAAGGTCAGATACTAAAGCTGAAGCTGAAATACATTGGCCACATAATGAGAAGATTTTTTCACACTAGAAAAGACCCTGATGTTGGGAGAGATTGAGGGCAAAAGGAAAAGGGAACCGGCAGAAGATAAGATGGGTCACGTCATGGAAAAAACAAACATGAACTTTAACATACTCCAAGAGACAGCAGAAGAGAGAAGGGTCTGGCATGCTGTGGTCCATGGGATTACACAGAGTCAGACATGACTCAACCACTTGGAGATATAGCACTGCTAAGTCACCTTCCTTCACATTTTGTTGCATTGATTCCCTTGATATTCTTGACCTTTTGTTCTTCCAGATGAATTCTGTTATTATTTTTTCTAGCTCTATAAAATGTTTTTTGGAATTTAGTATGGCACTGAATAAATAAATTAATTTAGGCAGAACTGTTGCATATTATATTGGCTCAGACTACCTATGATCAATTACTATCTTTCCAATTATTCAAATCTGACTTTATTTGTGTGAAGTTTTTGTAACTGTGCCCATATGGTTGGCAGCTAGACTCTCAAGTACTTTATATTGTCTATAGTTATTTTAAATGGGATTTCTCTTTCTATCTCTTCCTACTGGACTATGTTGGTAACACAAAGAAATGTTAATGATTTATGTAGGTTTATTTTATATGCTGCCTCTTTGCTAAAGTTGTTAATTATTTTATTTAGTTTTCTTAGTTGATTCTCTGGGATTCTTTAAATATACCATCATATTGTCTGGAAAGAGTATCAGCTTTGTTACCTCACTGCCTATTCTAGTTCTTTCATTTTCTTTTTCTTTCCTTATTACTATAGCTAGCATTTCTAGTACAATACTAAACAACAGCAGTGATAATAGGCATCCTTGCTTCACCCCTAAACTTATTGGGAAGGCTTCTAACTTATACCTGTTATAAATACTTGCTATTTGTTTTAGATAAATACTACTCACCATTTTAAAGAAAGTTCCACTTTTTTCCTGTGTTTTCCAGATTTTTTAATAGGTATGAGTGTTGCATTTGGTCAAAAAGCTATTGAAATAGTCATGCAATTTCTGCTGGTTTTGTTATTGATATGAATAGGCTCTTGTCTCATTGTTATTCTCTTTAATGAAATTATTGATTGTTTCTATGATTTGTTCCTTGGTCAACTCATTCTTTAGAAATAATTATTTTGTTTCCAATTAATTTTTAATCTATGCTTCCATGACCTTTTACTGAATATAATTTCTACTACATTATGGTCTAAAATGGATACATTTAATATTTCTGCTTTTCTGCATTTGTGAGGTTTTTATGCCCTAATCCATGTTAATTCTGTGAATATGCCATATACAGCTTAGAAAAAGATACACTCCTTCCTATTCCCATTCAATTTTCTTCAGAGGTCTATCATAGCTAACTTTTCTAAAATTCTATTTATCTCCTTAATTTCTTATTAATTTTTTCTAATTCTGAGAGGGAAAAGTTGAGGTTCCCCACCAGTATAGTTTTACTGTCTATTTTTTCCTATAATTCATTTAACTTTTCCTTTAAAAATGTGTTAGTTCTTTGCTTTGTTGTCATTCAGGGTTATTTTAGCTAGCATTTCTAGTACAATACTTGGGCATATTAAATTGAAAGTCATGTCCAATTCTTTGTGACCTCATTTGGGATTTTCTTGGCAGAAATACTGCAGTGGTTTGCCATTTCCTTCTCCAGCTCATTTTACAGATGAGGAAACTGAGGCAAACAGTGTTAAGTGACTTTCCCAGGGTCACACAGCTGGTAACACAAATAGCGTCTAAGGCTAAATTTGAACTCACAAAGAGGAGTTTTCCTGATTCAAGGTTCAACGTTATAACCACTGTACCACCTAGCTGCCCCATTGTCTATGGTACCCTTTAGCAAACTGTAGTTTCCTTGCTTATGTTAAGGAGCTTTAGTTTTGGTTTTGTTTTGTCTGAGATCATGATTGCTATCCTTGCTTTTTTTTTTTTCTCACCTCAGCTGAAGCATAATAGATGCTACTCCAGCCTCTTATTTAAAGTCTGTGTGGGGGGCGGAGCCAAGATGGCGGCGTAGCAGCAGCAATATATCGCAGCTCTCACATAGCCACCCCCAAATACCCATGGAATAGGACTCTGGACCAACCTAGAACTTCAAAAACGCACACAGATACTTCCCACTAAAGTC
>CM053591.1:1047525-1083091 GCA_028646515.1 Pseudochirops corinnae | reverse complement strand
AAAAAAAAAAATAAAGTCTGTGTGTATCTCTCTGTTTCAAGTATGCTTCTTGTAAACAACATATTGTCTCTCTGTTTCAAGTATGTTTCTTATAAACAACATATTGTTAGATTATGGTTTCCAATCCATTCTACTATTTGCTTCTGCTTTATGGGTGAATTCATCCCATTCATATTCACACTTACAATTACTAATTGTATATTTCCCTCCAACCAATTTTTCCCCTATTTATCCTCTTCTCTCACTCTCTCTCTCTCTCTCCCTCTTTCCTTCCCCCCTTCTCTCCCCTTCACCCCCATCCAACCTCAAAAGTCTATTTTACTCCTGACCACTATTTTCTGTAATCCACCCTCTCTTCTATCAGTCTCTCTTTCCCTTCTCTTATCCCCTGCCTTCCCTCCTGCTTTCCTGGGGTAAGACAGATTTCTATGTTATTCCATCTTTGAGCTAATTCCAATGAGAGTAAGGTTTAAGCACTATCTGCCACCATTTATCTTTCCCTCCATTGTCAAAGCTCTTCTTTTCAAACCTCTTTTATGTGGATAATTTTCTACTTTCTTCTTCCCCCTTCCTTCTCCCAATGCATCGTTCTTTCTCACTCCTTCATTTTTTATCATGCCTATAGTCAATTCACACTCCTACCCCCTCTGTCTACCTATGCCTCTTCTAACTGCCCTAGATAAAGGTCTCAGGAATTATAAATATCTTCCCACATAGGAATGGAAACATTTTAACCTTGCTGATTCTCTTATGATTTCTTTCATATTTACCTTCTTATGCTTCTCTTGAGTCGTGTAGATAAAAGTCAAATTTTCTATTCAGGTCTTTCCATCAGGAATGCTTGAAAATTCTCAATTTCACTGAATATCTATTTTCCCCCTAAAGGATTATATTCAGTTTCTCCAGGTAGATTATTCTCAGTTGCAATCCTAGTTCCTTTGCCTTCCATATCCTAAGTCTGCTTCTTTAATGTGGAAGCTGCTGAATCTTGTGTGATCCTGAAAATGCCTCCAAGATATTTGAATTGTTACTTTCTGGATGCTTGCAATATTTTCTCTTTGACCTGGGAGTTCTGGGATTTGACTATGATATTCCTGCGAGTTTTCATTTTGGTATCTCTTTTAGGAAGTGATTAGTAGATTCTTTCAATTTCTATTTTACCTTCTGGTTCTAGCATACCAAGACAATTTTCCTTTATAATTTCTTGAAAGAGGATGTCTAGACTCTTTTTTTAATCCTGGCTTTCAGGTAGTCTAGTAATTCTTAAATTCTCTCTCCTCAATCTATTTTATAGGTCAGTTGTTCTTCCAAAGAGATAGTTCACATTTTCTTCTTTTTTTCATTGCTTTTATTTTGTTTTATTATTTCTTGGTGTTTTATGGGTTTATTAGCTTCCACTTAACTCAATTCTAATTTTTAAGGAATTATTTTCTTTAGTGAGCTTTTGTATGTCATTTTCCTTTTGTCCAACTTTTCATTCTCTTCAGTGGATTACTGTCTCTCTTTTACCAAGCTGTTGACTCTTTTTTTCATCATTTTCTTGCATCACTCTCATTTCTGTTCCCAATTTTTCCGCTATCTCTATGATTTTTAAAATCCTTCTTGAGGTTTTTCCAGGAATTCTTACTGTGTTTGTATTTACCTCACATTTTTCTTTGAGACTATGCATGCAGCCACTTTGATATTGGTATCTTCTTCTGGGTTTATGTTTTGATCTTCCCTGCCACCATAATAACTTATTGTAGTCATGTTCCTTTTTTGTGATTTGCTCATTTTTCCAGTCTATTTATTGACTTTTAACTTCATTTTAAAGTTGTATCCTTACCCTGGGATGGAAGGGGCACTGTTCCAAGCTTCAGACCCTTCATGCTACTGTTTTCAGAACTAGTTCTGGGAGTCTGTAGGTTTTTGGTGCTTCCAACACAGTATGATCTAAGTAGAGGTGTGGTCACTGCTCTCTTGGCTTGTACTCTGGTCTTTACCCAGGAAGGGGAGTGCTAGCACTCCTCCTGCCCTAGGACTGTGACCAGGTCCCCCACTCTCCTGCAACCACAACTGCTAGTGCTCACCTCTATCGTAGAATTGGTAACAAGATTCCTACTCCCCATATTATAGCCAAATTCCAGAGTTCCCAGGTCAAGGAGAAAATACTACAAGCAGTCAGGAAGAAACAATTTAAGTATTGTGGAAACACAATCACGATGATACAAGATCTAGTGGCTTCTACATTAAGGGACTGAAGGGCTTGGAATATGATATTCCAGAGGTCAAAGGAGCTAGGATTAAAACCAAGAATCACCTACCCAGCAAAACTGAGTATAATACTTCAGGGAAAAATATGGATATTTGATGAAATAGAGGACTTTCAAGCATTCTTGATGAAAAGACCACAGCTGAACAGAAAATTTGATTTTCAAATACAAGAAGCAAGAGAAGCATGAGAAGTTAAACAGTAAAATGAAATCATAAGGAACTTATTAAAGATGAACTATTTACATTCCTACCTGGAAAAATGATAATTGTAACTCATGAGTCTTTTCTCAGTATGAGGATAGTTGAAGGAAATATATGTGTGTGTATGTATTATATGTGTGTGTGTGTGTGTGTATACATGTATACAGAAATAGAGGGCACAGGATGAGCTGAATATGAAAGGATGATATCTAAAAAATAAAATTAAGAGGTGAGAGAGGAATATATATATTGGTAGAAGGAGAAGGGGAGAGAGAGAATAGGGTAAATTATTTCACATAAAAGAAACAAGAGAAAACTGTTACAATGCAGGGGAAGAGCAGAAAGGTGAAAGAGAATGAGTCAACCTTACTCACTTTGGATTTGGCTTAAGGAGGGAATAACATACACATTGGGTATCTTACCCTACAGGAAAGTAGGGGGGAAGGGTATATGGGGGGGGAATGATAGAAGGGAGGGCAGATTGAGGGAGAGGGTGGTTAGAAGCAAACACTTTTGAAAAGGGACAGGGTCAAAGGAGAAAATAGAATAAATGGGGGGTGGGATAGGATGGAGGGAAATCACAATATAACTACTATGGAAATGTTTTGTGTAACTCACATATGTACAACCCATATTGAATTGTTTGTCTTCCCAGTAGGGGTGGATGAAAAGGGAAGAAGGGAAAGAATCTGGAAGTCAAAGTTTTAAAAACAAATGTCAAAAATTGTTTTTTACATATATCCAGGAAGTAAGATATACAGGCAATGGGAT
Source organism: Pseudochirops corinnae (assembly GCA_028646515.1). NCBI lineage: Eukaryota > Metazoa > Chordata > Mammalia > Diprotodontia > Pseudocheiridae > Pseudochirops > Pseudochirops corinnae. Next base: position 1,079,866 of record CM053591.1, on the reverse strand, counting down.
TTAGAAATCCATCTTGCCCTACAAGAAAATAAGGGGGAGAGGGGCATGGAGGAGGACTTAAGAGAGAACAGATTTGGGGAAGGGGTATTCAGTATGCTTGCTATCTTGGGGTTGGGGTAGAGGAGAGAGAGAGTAAAAATTTGTAATTCAAAATCTCGTGGAAATGAATGTTGAAAACTAAAAAATAAATGAATAAACTTATTTAAAAAAAGATTCCTACTCCCCCATGAGTGACCACAAGCACTCCTTTCTGCCTTGGCACAACCAGGGCCACTGCTTCCCTGTAGCATGGGGCTGAGAGCTCCCAAAGCTGCTGCTGCCACCAATGCAGCCACTGTGTGTTCTGCACTACACAGTCTGCAATGGGCTCCAGACCTGCTCACCACCCTGGTGAGACAGACCTTTCCTTTCATCCTTCTAACTTGTCTTCTGCTGGAAAATTGTTCCCAGCAGCCTTTTGTTGGTTCTGCCACTGCAGAATTCAATTTGAGGCATTATTTTAGAATTTGGGGGAGGAGAATTTTGGAGAGCTGGACTGAGCACTTCTCGACTTCTCCCATCTCACCTATAAAATTACTTTTAACTAAAATTTTAGGATATAGGACAGAGTGCTTCAACACTGAAAAGGACAATGTGAAAGGACACTGAAGAGGAAACTGAAAAGGACCCACAACCCTCCACATACACATACATGTTTTATACTTCTAGGGATATATATTAATCAATACCATCATTATTACTGGGGAAAGTGTGTTAATCAACCCACTTAAAAGTTATATTGACCATTCAAATGATCTCTTAGACCAAAGCTACCAGTCCTCTCTATGTGTTGTCTTCTTCTATTAGGAAAAAGATCCTTGAGGGCAAGAGCTGTCCCATTTTCGTATTTGTATATCAACGCACAGCACAGTGCTTGGTATGCAATAAGCACCAGTAAATCCTTGTTCATTCATTCAGAAAAACCCTGTTGCAACAACTGAACCCACAAAAATCAGATTCCCTATTCCCTGGCTAAAACCCTCTTCTTTAAAAAACAAAAACACCTTGATAAATCACTAGCAAACTGAATTTTAAAGACCATGAAATAAAAGTTTAAGTACTGGAAAGTCCTACCACTGTGCCTGCTGCCTGAGGAACAAGCTAGCAAGTTTGGAGAGCCTTATCCTAAGACAGTGGTTCTCAACCTTCCTAATGCGGAGACCCTTTAATACTCATATATGTAGGCGTATCTGCGTGTGGACAGACCCGCCTGGAGACAGACAGAGGATCAGTGTCTTGGTTTCTAAGACCATTGGAAATATGTGTTTTCTGATGGTCTTAGGCAACCCCTGTGATCCCTATGAAAGGGTCATTCGACCTCCCCCAGGGGTCGCGACCCACCAGTGGAGAACCACTGTCCTAAGAGCTACTGAATTCTTTTGACCAGAGCAATTCAGAAAGACTATCAGCTTAGTATGCCTACTAAGATATAATGTGCATGGGTAAAGACAGCATCCACACTGAAGAAATTATGGAACTTTTTAAGTTCTATAAAATAAAAAAAAGAAAGTTCACTTGGGTTTTGAGTATATAAAATTCAGAAAAGCCTTTAAATGAAATATTGCAAAGACTAGCCTATTGAATTGATGATAATATGTAAAGAGGAATTTGATAGTAATTTTTTATAATTCTAAAAGCATGGCAAGGTATAGAAGAGTTACAGCGTGTGCAGGAACAGGGCTGGGATGACTAAAGTAGGGTTAAACAAAAAACAACTTGGGTCTGAGGACATATAGGCAAAGTCTCTCATGATTTAAGAGACCATAAAATATTTTTCTCCCACTGTCTTCCTACATCTTGTTTGGTAAGGGATGTAGCAACATTCTAGGAATTATCTGTGATTCAGGTAGAAAGGAAGAAAAAAGAAAAGAAAAAAATGATGGAAGACCCAGAGGGTTAAAGTATGGATCTACTATTTTATTAAATTAATAGAACAAAATTTGGAACGGCTTAAGGCAGGAAAAGGAACATGAATTCATAGTTTTGTTTTGTTTTTCACTCTGAGGTTACAGGGAAACAAGGGAGTCTTGGTGTTATAATCCCTCCTTATCCGAGTGCCTTTCTTCTGCTCATTATTTCTTATTGAAACGCACATAGCTTGTTTGAAGATATATACATGTATACATGCGTGTGTCTGTTCTGTTTGTCGTCTCTCCTGTTAGAGACTGGCAGCTCCTTGAGGGCCCGAGCTGTCTGTCTTTTGCTTTCCTATGCATCCCCAGCACTTGGCATGGTGTCTGAGGACAGGATTAAGGGCACGCACAGGGGCTATTCAGAAGCAAATAGTACACAAAGACCATACTTTAGCTGTCTTTCTGGCTCCATTGCAAAAAAGCTTGATGCTGGATAACTGTCCCTTTGCTAAGGCAGGACGTGAAGCAATGACGGTGGAGAAGGAGAAGCTGTGGGGATCTCAAGCTTGGCTCAAAACAGCACCTTCCCAAGTACAAGATGAGGCGGCGTGATAAGCCAAATTAGGAAGTCTCAGGCTAATTACTGAGTCGTCCTGCTCAAACAACAACTGAAACCCTGTGTTCAGTCTGAGCCACTAGATCTGGGAAGCTAAATAACAAAGCAGAGAGCTTCTGGAGAAGGAGGAAAAGGACAGCCATCTTGGGATCATGTCTTATGAGAAATGGCTGAAGGAACTATGGATGGAGAAGAGAACACTTAGCAAGGAAATACTATGCTAGTTGTGTTCAAGTCTGGAAACGGGTGTGGATAACGAATTTGAAGTGTTCTATTTGGCCCGAGAGCAGAACCAAAAACAATAGGTAGAAGCTACAAAGAGATAAATTGTGACTCAATGCAAGAAAAAATTTCCTAACAATGAGCTCTATTCAAAAGTAGAATGGACCTTGAGCCAAGGTTTGTATGCTATAGGAAGAACTCTTGTATGATAAAGTTGGGAGAGTCTTTGATCCTGTGGACGAGATAGGTACCTATGTGTTCCTGCTTTTCAGTGTAATATACGTCCAAAGAACAAACAGCCAATTTAGGGTTTGATTCACATCCTTTTATTTGTGTGCTACACACATAAAGCCTAATAAACTAACAATAAATGCTGATGTCATGAAGTGTGAAAATCACTCTGAATCCTGAGGACCCCTGTAAAGAGCAGGGAGTTGTAAGCTCTAACAGAAACTGGCGGAATCTCCATGACTCCTACTGCCAGGCATCACTATTCCATCTCGTATTTGTGAAACTACCCAGAAACTAAGCTAAATATTTATTAGACACTAGTCACTGTTAGAGATGAGACAGACTCCATCCTTAAGGAACTGATGTGCTACTGTGAGTCCAAACTAAAAAACCACTGGAATATAGTTACAATAAAAAGATCACCTCACGTAAGTAAATCTTCTGTGACAGTAATAAAAATCGAGAAGACATATAAAACTATCCGCACTTAAGCTAAGCACACCTAGTTTTCATTTTTAAAGAGCGCACACATCACCTGAACTTCAAAAACTCTTTTTTACTAAGTCTGAAATAATGAGTCATAAGTTATAATAGGATATCACTGAACTGTTTAGCTGTTCTAAATGGTCACTTTTTGTAGCAATGCCATTAGACAGCTACCAAATATTTACTGTAGTAGTCGGCAACTGAATCACTCTATCAATCATCTCCTCTCTATTCAGTTCAACTCGGGAATTAATGATGATAGAGAAAGACCAGTTAAAAAGTACTCTTAGCAACAAGTATAATACTATATAGAGGGGGAAAAAATACTTGGTCTTATGTAGGAAAGGCCTGGTTAAATTGAAGTATAAGATTCAAAATGTCTTCCCCTCTATAAAAATAAATTCAAAGCCATCAGGGCATGTGTTATCAAAGTCAAAGGATGATAATGAATCTCGAGTTAGCACGGTCCTTAGAGGTCATCTTGTAAAGGGTTGAACCCTTTACTTCACAGATGTGGAAGTTAAGGCCCAGAAAAATCAGAGCACTTGCCCAAGGTTACACAATTTTAAGTGGAAGAGACAGAATTTGAACCTAGGTGCTATGATTAATTTCAGTGCTCTTTTGACACTATACAACAATATAGGCACACAATATTTTAAAACTATGTCTGGTGACTCTAGTGTTCATAAACCAATGTTAACAATTATATATCATTCAGAAGAATAAGAAAGAAAAAGGACACGCAATAATTTTTTTGTTACTTCTTTGAGCAACTCTGGTAAAAGACCGGTGAGAAAAGCCATTGTGTTCATTTATTGAAATAATACAGTCCACGTAATTTCATTTAGTCACATTATTTTCTCATCTCACAAATATGGGATCATCAAGAAGACCATATAAAGAGCTCAATAAGACAATACAGAAATATTTTAAGAATTCTTCCATTTGCTCTCCTCTAATAATAAAAGGACAGGTGTCCATTATGATAAGAGGAAAAAAAAGGAAGGAAAGCAGGCAATCGAAAAAGAGGAAACAATGAGTAATTTGAAAAGAGATTAGTTTTTGAACAATTTGCATTCTAATTTTGACACCAATCTGGTATGCCTGTTATCATCAGTAGAAATCACAGGTGACTTATTAATTCAATATCTAATAAAACACAAGGATAGTAAGCTCCTATCTAGAAGGGTAGGGAAAATTAGAAAGTCCAAGTTAATATGGATATTCTGGTTAGGAAGTAGTTATTAGATGTATTATATACATTCTATATAAAAAATGTAAGCATACATATTCACACAAACTATACTTAGAGTATTCATTTTCAAATAATAAGAATATAAAAATATACTTGCCACTATGCACTACTGAACAGAATTTAATTTTTCTTTGATAATTTACAAGGTGCCTTAGTGCTTGGACATTCCTTAATATCTGTCATCAACATAAACATCAACAATCATTTTAGAATACTGGAGATGCAGAAGGTGTAGCAAAAAATCAAACCTGTGCTGGCCATTTTACAGAACCCCGAAGTTTCTGGTTTTTCAGTAACTCCTTGACACATTATTTATGTGTCTCTATCTCATATAAGTAGAGTACACAAAGAAAAATCTAATTCTTTAAGTTTTTGACTAGTTTGCATTTTCGTTAACGAGTTGACTAGGCTAAATAGTACAGTGTTTTCAAAATTAACCCAAGCTTCTCTTTTTAAAAAATCAACAAGTCAACAAACATTTATCAAGTATCTACCACGGGGGAAGAAGTTCAGGGAGGAAAATGAACTTGAAACACAGGAAATTCAGTTCCCATTACTTACCAAGGCACAAAATTTAGTATGGTCAGGAGGAACACTTCTTACGTTTTCCAACCTTAGAGGCCTGAAAGTAAAAAAAAAAATTCATATACAAATGCACACTAAATAACTGGGAAAGCATGTATATATTAATAACACAGAAGCAATGGGCAAGATTAACTTTAAAGATTAAAAAAGATCTGTGCATCGAGAAAATGCTAAGTATAAGCTAACGCAGATTCTTATGGAATGTAGCCAGTGACACACTAGATACGGCACCAACACAACACCAACTACTGTGGACAGCCTCGGGTTTTCAAGTCCTATCTAGGCCTTTCACAAGTACTTTCTAGTTTTACAGAAATGGAAAGAAAAGGTGGTTCTAGAAGAGGCATGGGCCTCAACTTGAAGGAGACGAGGCTCCCGTTTCCACACAACGGAAAAATATAGTTAAAGAGCAGTCAAATATTTACAGTGTCAAGCACAAATTCTTGTGTATGTGTATCAGAGACTATATGTAATTCCTCTCTTGGTACTCCCTTAAAGTACCTCGCAAAAAATGTCTAACAACTGACTTCTGTGCTACAGGGAGAATATGAAGATTAATGCAGTTTTTCCCAACATTTTTTTGCTTATTCAATGAAAGATTCCTCAAAGAAATTACAAACTCTGACCTGGGTCCTAAAGAGTGAGATGACAAATAGCTTCGCTTAAATAGAAGTAGAGACTAGGCTCAGACAAGAAGACAAGTTAAAGGAACCTGGCCACAGGACAGGCGACAACTCTGTGGTGGCACAAATGATATTTTGCCAGCAAAGATTCTTCCTCAGGGAAATAAATGATGTCTGTGGATAGAAGCATCCAAGTGAGACAGACAGTATACCAGCGGGCCTTTTGTTTCCTCTATGTAGAAATAATGTGGCATCGTGAGAAAAACTCCAAGTTCGAAGGCCTTTCTTTTAAGAACTTTATGAGTGTGAGCCCCAACTTAACGAATCTACAAAACTGGAGTGAGAGGACTTTGTGTCACCTATTTAATAAGGCTAAGTCACTTGTGTATCATAAAACGTTCCCCTAAATCGGATTTCTAATTCTATGTAATATTATCAAAATGGCCTCAAGCAGAACTTTTTTATTTCCCCCCAATCTCCCATGCAGGCAATCCTTGTCCTCTTTTTCACTGCTCTGAATATCTTCTGGAAAGGACAGGATTCCTCAGGAGCTAAACTTCTTCTTCCCTCTGCTTACTCTCTTCCTCTCACCCACAGCTCCTCTTAGAAAGAGGTTTTTGTAATTCATCTTTTTTTGAAAACATAAATGCTCATTTAAATGATTATTTTTCACTTTTACATTATCTATTTTTCCGAGTGATTTACCAAAAAGAATACAGACTGAAGCACACCCATGCTGTGATCCAGACTGGATTGAAGGGTCTGGAACTCTGATTCCTTGTTGTAGGGAATTCCTGGTGGAGAAACTTTGCCAAAGCAGATCAGCAACAGCTCAGCAACTTAACAGATGGTTCTACTGGGACGTTAAGTGATCGTCTAGCAGCAGTTCTCAGCCTGCAGGTCACGACCCCTTTGGAGGTTGAAGGACCCTTGCACTGGGGTCGCCTAAGACCGTCAGAAAACACTTATTTCCAATGGTCTTAGGAACCAAGACACCACTCCTCTATCCATCTCCAGGCTGGTCCGCCCACACACGGCTAAGCCCACATACAAGTATTAAAGGGTTGGATATCAGGAAGGTTGAGAACCACTGGCCTAGCGTCACAAAACCACTACATGGCCTAAGTCTTCTTGACTCTGAGGCCAGCCTTCCTTGCACCATACAGGCTATCTCTGGCTACCTCTGGAAACCTTCACTTTATGATAAGCAAATTTACCATTTCAGGACACAAACCATGGCTTGTCTGCCAAGCAACATTAATGGAAAAGGACAGCCTGTTACTCAATCGCCAGGAAAGACAAGATGCCATTTCTTCAACTCAAACCACTGCAACAAGTGTTTAAGTACCTCCTACTTGTGCCCCAGGTGCGGTGGGGAAATCCACAAAGATCATGAATGAAAAAGCATTTACTAAAACTTTACTGTGCACCAGTGAACCAGCACCTGCCCCCAAAGGACGGATAGTCTACCCTAGTGCAATGATATAAACGTAAAGATGAAATATCCACAGATAAATGCCACGGGATTTAGGGGCACACTGAGAGTTTTGGGGGTCAGGTCAAGCCTTCTTCGAGGTGGTGCTCAACCTGAACCCTCAGGACAGTCAGGGTCTCTAAAAGGGACTATTTTCCAGGTGAGAAACACAGGCTGCAAAGTCGGAAAGATGGAGAAGCCGACGAGGCGGGCACAACAGGTCAGCCAGTTTGTCTGGAACTTCTGCTGCTGCTGCCAGTCACGTCTGCCTCTTCACAACCCACTTGGGGTTTTCTTGGCAGAGATACCAGAGCAGTTTGCGATTTTCTTCTCCAACTCATTTTACAGATGAGTAACTGAGGCAAACCGGGTTAAGTGACTTGCCCAGGGTCACACTGCTAGTAAGTGTTAAGTGTCTGAGGCCATATTTGAACTCAGGTCCTTCTGACTCCAGGGCCCATGCTTTATTCACTGTGCCACCTAGCTGATCCTGGAATTAAAATATATTAAAGGAGATAATGGTCAACGGGCCAAAAAAGGCAGACTGGACTCAGAATGCAAATGGATTTAAATGCTAAAGAGAGGAGTTGTATCTTCTGTAAAGGCTTCAAAAGTCACTGCTGCATAGAGGAACAATATGCTCAGACCTGTAATTTAGAGTAACGCTCTGGCAGCTATGTGGAAGACTTACTGAAGAGGAGAGACCTGAGTCAGGAAAACCAGTTAGGAGGTTACTCTAATAGTGGCAAGAAATAATGAGGCTCTAACCCAGGTGGATGGGGGACAGACTGGAGAACGCAGAGGAACAGATTTAGAAAATGAACTGGATGTGGGGATGGCATGTAGGCTGCAATCCGAGGTGACTGGATCATGGCACCCCTTAGTCAGAGGGGCAGATTTGGGGAGCCAGAGGGGAAAGAGAGGGGTAGAGGAATAAGTTCTCTTTCGAACTAGTTGATTTGAGATGATTATGGGACACCCAGGGGCTGGAACTCAGGAGAGAAAGCAGGGTGGAATATACAGCTCCAAGTGTCACCTGCACATGTACAGACAGACTGATTGATGGCTTTCTTTACAAAGCATTTTCTCCACAACGTGAGGAATACAGGACAATTTTTATCATTTGTATTATAGCCCAGAGTACCAAACATATTAGAGGGGAAAGGGGAAATTTAGCTGAAGGTTCTCGGAAAAAGACGTTTGAAGCTCAGTTTTAAAGTAAGACCAGGAAAAGGAGAGGGAGAAGAATATTGGGAAGATGAGGAGGGAGGGAATACATCATTTGTGCTTAGTTGGCTGCAGCAGGTTAGAATAAACTGTGGAGGAATACCTAGGATGATGCGTCTGGGACTGGAAGAGGATGAGATTGTCAGTAAATTAATGAATACTGGCTAGTGTAGATGAAAACTATTTAAACTCATTTTACTTCTTTTTTACCTCAGTTCCCTCATCTGTCAAAATGAGGATGATAACAGACCTTCAAAGTTAGAGTCTCTTGCTTCCCACTCTAGGTGTCTGGCTTTGAATAAAACACTAAAATCTTTTTTGGGTCTCAGTTTTCTCAGTGCAGACTGCAATAGTTCAAGGGCATGCGAGTTGTTTCAAATGTTCACAACTCTATATAAGTCTATGAATTTGTATTTCATCAGTTTACAATAAAGTACTTTCATAGAGCAAATTTTATATAGAGTTTTTCCAGGAAGCTGCCTTTAGCTAAATTGCCTCTCTCCCCTCTAATAATGTTTGGCACCTCTAGCTGTAACAACACAAATAATTATTAGCAGTACTTTATATTACAAGTTCCCAGATAATGAGGCCACATCTTTCATTTCTCTTATACATACACAACACCTAAAATACAGTCATTACATACCGCGGGCACTTCCCACTTAGAAAATGCAGGTAACTCACAAGAGCAAAAATCATGCAGAATCCACTGGCTGAAAATTTTCAGTAAGAATGATTTCTTCCTCTTGCAATCTCCTCGTGGTAAAATTTCACTGACCTACCATTTTCCTCTAATTTTATGAGTTTTCAAAACAGATCCTGAAAATACGTTCATTCATCACCTGGTACTGTCGGTCTTTAATGGGAAGGTAAAGAGAAATGGAACCAGTGAAAAGAACATTAGCTCCTGTACATGAAAAGAAGCACCGCGTGGGGGAGGGAGAAAAATGGGAACAGAAATGAAGAGGAAGTTAAACGGGGGCGGGGGTGGAATGGCAAACAGCTGCACACACTCCAATCCCAGGGCAGCTATTGGACAGATAGAGACTGACAACTTCCCAAGGATAGTTCTGGAAGCAGCAATAGAAGAATTCCAGACGGATAAAAAGAAGAAAAAGGAAACAAACCTTTTGAGATGAAAATCTCAGAGGGAAATATTGTAGCAAAAAACACAAAAAATTTACAGACTTTTAGAATAGAAACTAAATTTGAGGGGCTCTGACTAATGGATTTTCCCCCTATTTTGGGGGAGGGGTCTAGGTCTGTGATCTCATCAGTACAGGGAACTCCCAATGAGGCAACTTCTACTGCTGTTGTGCAACTAAAGCCTGTGGTACTGAGAGCTTAAGACCCTTGAGCTGCATCACAGAGCCCATGGCTATATGTGGCAGAGGCAGAACTTAAATAGGTGTCCATCATCCTGACTCAGAGGCAGGTTCTCGATGCCCTGCACCAACAGCTGCTTTAAATTACTTACTAATTAGCTCAAAATTGAAAAAAAATTTAGCCAGATTAAATTATGACCACTATGCAGTAATTTTACTGTTCCCAGAAGGTAACTCTATGCACGGTGCCGAAAAGATTTCTTAATCTAGCTCGAGCAAAGGGCTGTCTTAGAAACCAAAATCAACGAATTAACAAGTATTTCTTGGGAGTCTGCAGACACTGTTCCAAGAGTTAAGGGGACATCAAGAGGTAAAGAATTAGCTGATTAGGGCTTTTTAAAACGATCATTCACAAGACTGGGCTTAAACACTGTGTTTCAAGAACACATCTGTTACCCAGTGAGTCCTCAGGGCTGTCTGACTCCTCAAATCCTCCCTCTGCTGTCTAGCACACTTCACTGCTTCCCTTCTCCTCCTAACCAGCTTCTCTCTTCTTCCCACCCCCCAATAATAGCCAAGGGCCTTCTAGCGCTTTCTCTCCCAAAAAGCTGATTCATTTCCATACTTTGAACCATCATTTCTGTGTAGATGCCTTTTAAACTCAAGCCCCAAACTCTCATCTCAAACCTCTATTTTCTGCCCAAAAATAAAAATTTCCCTTTGAAACTAAAATATTCTATTTCTAAATCAATCACAAGGATTCATGATTAAGAATCTGCTCTGTGCCTGGCACGATAAAGACAAAACATGAAAAAATGCTTGCTCTTAAGGAGCTTATGTTGTCCAGGAGAGCCAACATATATAAATATACACCAAAAAGTACAAGGTAGTTATGCAAAGGCAGCTCTAACAGTTTAAAAGTCAAGAAAGGCTTTGTGTAAAAGGTGGCCCAACACTAGACCAGGATTAAACTTGTTATTCCCACCAGCTACCCTCCCAGGCCACCTCACCATCTGCCTGCTGCCAGTCCAACTAGACCAGTCCTTAACTCCTGAACTGCAACTTTGATCTCCATCGCTAGATGTTCCTGAATCCATGCTCCCTCCCCAGGGAAGTTACTCCACTCATCTTTGGAGCTCCCAACATAAGGAAGGCCCTGTGCAGTTGACTGGTGACTAACGTGTACTAACTAGTACTTGGCCCACCATCTTGACTGGCTGGTCTGAAACATCAGATGATGCTGTGGCTTTATATCCCAGCCAACCTCCCACCCCCACCCCTCCTTCTTTCTTTCCTGCCTGCCTTCTTCCCCTTCCCCAACATTTTCATCTTCAATAACATCCCTTCCCTCTGTCAACTTCTACTAGAATGTAAACTCCTAGAAAGACTTTGTCTCTTTTTAAATCTTTGCATCCCCAGAACTTGGCAGTCTGACCCACAATAAATGTTTTTCTTTCCTTCATTCTTGAAGGAAGTGAATGGTTCGAAGAGATGAAGTAAAAAGAAGAGGATCACAAAAGCCCAGAAGAGGAAATTAGCCGGGAGGAGAGAGTGGACAGAGCATCGAACACGGTAAATAGGTCAAGAAGACTGAGGATGGAGAACACATCCGCCTGGCGACTCAAAGGCTGCTGACTATTTGGGTGAGGGTATTTGAAGTCAGGTGATAACGTCACAAGGCACACTGACAAAAGAAAATATTATGTTTGCTATCTTTTTTTCAGGTCATAGAAGCTTCAAACCTAAGAACCACTTTGAATTCTCCCTATATCTGGATGTAGTAGAAAGCACAGTGGACTAAGAATCAGAAAGTCTGGTTTTTCATCTTAGTCGGGGCAGAATGAAGCGATACTCGCTTACCTCACAGGGCTGCTGTGATCCAGAAATGATACCAGCTACAAAAGGCTACATAAAAGGGTTTTAGTCAACAGGATCATTTTTGTATGGACAGAGTATAAGAGCCCAGAGGGACTTTGCACAGTGACTGGGACAGAGCAGGCCTTGCCGTGACAATTCATGTTGACTACGGTACTTCTAGACTTGGCCTCTGCTCAAGTTCTGGAGAAGTAGAGGAGTGACTTCACAAAAAGCAGTGTTAATTATTCGGATAATCACTACTAAGACTACGGTTACACCGGGACTTCCCTCACAGTTCATGTCCTGGGAGTATCTTCGAGAAGATCGCATTACTTTCTTGAAATCTGAATGAATTCATTTAGATCATATCTGAGCGAGGCCAACCTCGTTCAGAATTCTGCTCTGTAATGAAGATTGATGTTGTGAGTTCACAAAACTTGCATTTTTCAGAGTTTTAACAAAAAACAGTAGGGTCCCAACTAAATTCACTGAAGTGGTCTCGGGATATAGAAAACTAAGCCTACAGAAAGGTCAGAAATTCAGAAGAAAGTTGAACATTTCTATAGGAAAATAAGGTATTAAAGTGAAGTTTCAACTAAGAGGGAGATTTTGACCTGGCGGCTATTTTTCAGTTAGGTACTGATATGTAAGAAAACATGGCAAGGGAAAACTTTTAAATTGGCTGTATTGATTCAAATCTGAGACAACTAAGCAGAAAACTAGGAAGCGCGATAATTCTGTCCTAATCAAAAACTAGTGAATAAAGACCTTCATCTAGAAAGCCTGGTGCATCAATGAATTAAAGACTTTTTTCTCCTCTTTCAGTCACTGAAGTAAAAATAACAGGACCTGGAAAAGCTCCAAAATTGCTTTCCTCTAAGCTGTTCTTTCTACATTGGGCAGCAATGATTACAGTTGATTCAAACATTAAGCAGCAGCCTCTGAATTCTGCCCTTAGAGATACGCTGAGGCAAACAAAGTGTGACTATGGATTCAGCATTTCAATTAGCGGCTTCCTTTTCTCAGTCATCTCCTCATTTCCAGTCTAGGCCGGAGGCACAGCAAACCAAAGCTAAGGGGCAAAACCCTTAAGATTCCAATTGCAACTGTCACTGACTCACGGTAATGCCTGAAAGGAGTCTCTGGGCCCTTCCTGGCTTCAGAGTAAAATCCATTATCTAAACAATGAGACAGGAACAGAGGAACTGAGTAACTAACAAAATGCCTCGAAATACAGGTGTATGATTACGTCACAATCCAAATCACCCTCGATGCCAAACCCCCTGAAGTATTCCCAACTTTACCTCTATAGCTGGAAGGCCGTACTCCCTTGAGAGATGGTAGGGCGGAAAGCCTCAGGTCATTTCAGAGACAATAAGGTATTAGAAATTAAAGCCATTAAAAGGTTGTATCTAACGTACACAAGTGCTCTGTCTGTGTATTTGAAGAGGTGAAATAGAAATGAAGAAATCCATTGTTTAAAACAGATAAAAGAACCAGTTGATTCGAAAAGACTACGTTTAACAAATAAGGTTTGACTCACTCCATGCTTTACCAGATTTCCTCATAACCCGTGTGTTTATGTTTCCCTATAGCTATGAGGAGAAATGTGACCTGGTCTAGATAGAAAAGAGGAAGAGAGAAGAGAAAGAGGAGAGGGGAAAAGACAGAAGGAGGAAGAGAGAGGGAGAGAGGAAGGGAGGGGGGGAGAGAGAGAGAGAGGAGAATGCAGATTTTATTAAGAGCTTACAATGTGCTAAGCTCTCCAGGGGCAGAAATAAAATAAAACAAGACGAGACTGTGCCTACCCATAAGGAGCTTACATTCTAATAGGGGAAGACAAAACATGGAGCTACAAGTGGAGGGCAGAGGAAAGGAGGATGTCACTGTACAAAAATTAGGAACGTAGTGTTAGGCTAGAGATTCAACTAAAAATTAATTTAAAAAGTAACTTCAATGAGCCGTTAGGCGGCACCACAGCACACAGCACTGGTCCTGGAATCATGGAGACCTAAATTCAAATCCAGTTTCAGACACTGTGTGTGTGATCCTGGGTAAGTCTCTTAACCTCTGTTTGCCTCAGTTTACTCATCTGTAAAATGAGGGTGATAATAGCACTTATCTATCAAGTTAGTTCATATTTGTATAATTCTTAGAACAGTACCTGGCATATAGTAGGCAGTCCATCAATGTTTATTCCCTTCCCTCTCCCCTGCCCCAATCCAGAATAAGATTCTAAAGTAAACAAGGGGGCAAATCCAAATTTATGTATATTAATTAAAAAAAAATCTAGCAGAAAAAAACAGAAAAAGAAAGCCCATCTAGACAGCTATGGAACACAAGCAGAGCTCATGTCATTGTGCTTCGCAGATACTATGACTTTTACAGATGGAAGGTGTGGTGCAGCCCAGTGGCAAGCAAGTCAGCCAGCACCATTTTTCCAGCACATGGGGTCACATCATGTCTCAGCGTCACATTTTGGTCATTTTGTGATATTTCAAACTTTTTCATTATTATTGTATCTATTATAGTGATCTGTGATCAGTGTTTTTTGATGTTACCTTTATAAGTGTTTGGGGTGCAACAAGCAAGGCCCATAGAAGATGGCGATCTTAATGGAGACATGGTGTGTGTTCTCTCTGCTCCACTAACTGATATTCCCCTGTATCTCTCCCTCTCCTCACTCCCTATTTCCTGAGACACAACGATATTGAAATCAGGCCAATTAGTAATCCTACAATGGCCTCTAAGTGTTCAAGTGAAAGAAAGAGTCCAGTGATGCAGCAATTTCCTTGCCACAGCCACCCCAGCCTTCAGCAGCCACCACCCCGATCAGGCAGCAGACATCCGCATCAAGGCAAGACCCTCCACCAGCAAAGATAAAGGAAGACTTCCATAACTAGAGAAATATTCGTTCTTCAAGGTTCTATTACACCAACATAAATTGAAATGATACATCAAATTAATTTACATATGTAGTACTATGTCAGTCAAGCTACCAAAGGGTTCATCTAGAGAGCTAAACAAGACCATAACATAATTCAGGTGAAGGAACAAAAGGTCAAGAATTTCAAGGGAAATATGAGAAAAAAGATAGGAATGAAGGAGCACTAGCAATCTCGGATACCAAGCTGTGCGACAAAGTAATAATCATCAAAACTTTTTGACAGTTGTTAAAAAACAGGAAAGTTGGGGCAGTTAGGTGGGGCAGTGAATAAAACACCGGCCCTGGAGTCAGGAGGACCTGAATTCAAAACAGACCCCAGACACTTAACTCTTATTAGCTGTGTGACCTTGGGCAAGTCACTTAACACCAAACACCCTGCCTTCCCCCCTCCAAAAAGACCAAAAAAAAAATAGAAACGTTAATTAATGGAACAGATTAGGTAAATGGAACCCAGAAATAAACTAACATAATAGCACTGTGCTTAATAAATCCAAGGATAAAAACTTTTGGGGTAAGAATTTCCTTATTCGATAAAAAATGCTGGTCAAACTGGAAAGCAATTTGACACAATTAGATTTAGACCAGCACCTAATTATACACCACAGTAAACTCCAACCGTATACATGGCTGAAATGTTTAAAATACCACAATAAAGTAGAAGAGAAAAGAAGTGATGACAGCTAGTGTTTATACAGGAGTCAGTCACTACGCGCTCAGCACTTCTCACGACGAGGATCTCCTTAGATCCCGTGAGCAACCCCCGCAGGTGAGCTGAGTGCTATCCGTAGTCCCATCTCCGGCTGAGGAAACTGAAGCAGACAGAGTTTAAGAGACTTGCTCTGGGGCACACGGTGCTTGAGGACAAATCTGAACTCTGGCCTTCTGACTCCAGGCCCAGGATGGTAGCCACTCTGCTACCCAGCTGCCTATAAATCTCTTTCACAACTAAGGCGAGGAAGACGAGTCCTACTTAAACAAGGGATAGGAGTAATCTTTAAAAATTAAGCAGACAATTTTAATCACATAAAAATCTCAAAGCTTTTGAACAAAAGAAATATAGTTAGATGGTAGATATTTGGGGGAGAAATCTTCACAGCAAATTTCTTTGATAAAGGTCTAATATTCAAGATTTTTGGAAAGAATAAAAACATAATAAAAGTTATTTCCCAGTTGATAAATGCTCAAATAATATAGATTTCAAAAAAAAAGCAAACCATTAACAACCCTATGAAAAAATGCTCCAAATCACTAATTAGAGAAATACAAATTACCACAATCCTGTGGTTCTACTTTGAAAGTAGCAAAATGACAAAAAAGAAAAACAGCAATTTTTGAAAAGGCTGTGGAAGAAGTGGAACACCAATACACAGTGCAGACAAGAAACGATTCAACCATTCTAGAAAACAACTTGAAAATACACCTCAAAAGTCTCTAAATTAAAAACACCTTTTGACCAGTAATACTATCATTGGGCACATATCCCCAGGAGATCAAGGGCAGAGGGAAAGGTTGAGAATATTTATTTATAGCAACGCTTTTTGTAGGAGCAAAGAACTGAAAACAAGACAGGTACCCATCAGCTACGAAATGGCTAAAAAACCTGTGAGACATAATTGTGATGAAACTTTAAGAAATGAAAAATAAGATAGATGAGGAAAAGCATGGAAAGATTTTGACAAATTGATTGAAGATGAAATAAATGGAAGCGGAAGAACAACTCACAGAAAGCCAAAAACCACATTAAGAAAGTGTCAAACAAAATTAATTTCAAAAGAACGAAGATGAAATCTATCTTCCACCTCTTGAGAATAAAGTAACATATCGGAGATGCCGACTGAAATACATGTTCTCAGGCAGCGCCAATGTGTCGACCTGGTTTGCCAGACTACACATAACCTGTTACAAGGGAAGGTTTCTACTACCTGAATGGGAGATTGTAGGCAGAGAGGCGAGCCTGCGACCTCAAGGACACATGTGGCTCTCTAGGTCCTCAAGAGTGGCACTTCGATTGAATCTAAACTTCACAAAACAAATCGAGGCCAGAGAGTCCCCATCCGTTGGTTAGCCATTAGTGAGAGAAACACAGAAAAACTTTTTTTAATGCACAGAAGAAGATAAAACTATTCAGGAAGGGGCACAAATAAATAAACCTGTTTTGTTACTACCTTGCTACATTAAATATATATATATTTGTATGTGTATAAATATGTACATTCAAATATATATATACTCTCCTTAAAAAATAAATTGCACATTAAGAAGTTCATTTCCTATGGAAGCTTTTTTCTTCTGTTAAGAATGAAATGTAGACATAACAGGATGAAAATGCTTATTTCAAAATAAAATTAAAATATATTCTTTCAAGTATTTCTAGGTAAAGTACAGTTGCACAGATAGATATTATAGGAAATTATAGTAAAATAACAAAAATTATCTTAAATTTTAAAATTCTTGCATTAACTGATGCAATTGACAAAGCATGGTCTTTCTAGTGTTATTAAGTTCACAATAGAAAATATATATAAAGGGGGAAGAAAAGAGATTGCAGGGTCAAGGTCATAATATTAATTGAGCACGCTCACTTTACTAGAGATTGTTCAAAGCAAACAACTCCACTACCACCCCCATTGCAGATGATGCCCCAAATCATGAACTTGAGTACCGATACATCTTCTGAGTTCCAGACTCACATTTCTAAATACCAATTGGAGACTGACATCCAAATGTTCCACTCATACCTTAAATTTGGTATAATCAAAAATGAGCTCACTGTATTTCCCTCTAAAGATATTCCTCCCTTCTACTTCACCATTTCTGTCTGTGGCATCACTATTTACATGATCTCTACATTCAAAATCTCTAACAGCACCGTCACACCTCAAAGCCATACTCCTCTATTATTACTGTATTAGGACAGACCCTAATCATCACCCACCTGGATTACTGGAACTTTCTACAAGTTCTTTCCTCTTCTACTCTCACCCTTACAATTCACACTTTTTTTTAAAAAAAAAGCATAAATCAGGTCATGTCATTCCTCTGCTCAAAACTCTTCAGCAGCTCCTGACTGACTACCACATAAAGTTTAAGCTCCTTTGCCTGATATTTTAAGACCTTCCATAATCTAGGACCACCCTACTTTCCCAAAATTTTGTTAGCCTAGCACAGTGCCTGGCACAGAAGTAGGAATAAATGTTTGCTGACAGTACTGCCTTTGATGAAACATACTCTACATTCCAGTCAAACTAGACTTCTATCAATGGCCTCATCCTCACCCCTAAATGTGCCCTTCAAGAGCCACCTCTGTGCCTTTGTTTATGTTCTTCCTTATCCCTGGAATGTCCTGTCATTCTCATTTGCATTCCCTACTCGTGCTTTAAACATAAATTCAAATGCCTTCTCATTCACAAAGCCTTCCCTGAGCTCCCTTTTAGTAACAGGCCAGCACTTCCCTGTTGGTTTAGACCTTACATAGCATTTATTTTGTAACTCTCAAATGCATTTATCATGTCTTATTATTCAGGGAGTGACACAGTACAGCTGAGAGAGAGCTGTCCTCAGAGTCGAGACCTGGCTTCATTTCCCCTGCCACCACGCTATGTGACTAGCCAAGTCACTGAATCCTTTTAGTGCCTCTGGTAACTCTTTTAGGACGATAAATTTTAGAACAAATGTCCATCCGCATGGGGAGGGGAAGCTTCCACATCATGAGTTCTCTATATCAGTGAAATCTCAGTCCTGGTCCCCCCAAAGTCATGTAACACCCACCAAAGCTGTTTGTTTGTGTACGTAACATACACTATCAAACTATAACCTCCATGAGGGCAAGGACCACCTTATGTGAGTATTATTTCCTCCAGAGCCTAGCATAATGTCCTACACAGAGTAAATACTTACTAAATGTTTGTTTAATGAAAACACTCCTAACCCTGCTAAGAGTTTGGCTTATAGATAGAAATTCATCTTTTTCAATATGTAAAAATAAAGCTCTTTACATGTTAGCTAAAATTATTTGTGTATATTCTATTCAATCATAATCATTTTTCAAAGACCTAACAATTCATAATAACAATTACAAAACAAACATCATCGGGACTCTTTAGCCATGCTGAACTGAATTAAATGAAACACAAGTAATAATATCTTGTCACAAGAATCAAAATTCTAAGACTAACATTATAGACAATAAGGTATGATGAATGTGCTCCATGACCTTTAGCCCCAGAGGTAATGTCTATCTTTGCTTCCAGAAGTGCCAGGTCTGATGAGGAAGATAAGCTAATTAGAACAACTCTACAGAGGGCAAGAGTTCAAATGTGAGCCCAGACACTTACTAGCTACATGATGCCGGGGAAAAGCTCTTTAATTCTCAGTTGAGGCAAACAAATGAGCTGCAGAAGGAAACGGCAAAGCTCCTCAGTACCTTTGCCAAGAATAGCTCAGAGGGGGCCACAGAGAGTCGGACACATGGGAAATGACTGGACGAGAACAGCTCCCATTCCTTGTCATCCCTCGTCCGAAGAGAACTAGGGAGTGTGTGGGATCTCAGGGATTCCAGTACGATGGGGAAACAGAGAAGAGTTCTGTCTCACTTCTCAAGCTCCTAACTTCCAGCAACACAATTTTTAATTTGAGTTCAATTTTCCTGTTGTTTTCTTTTCTCTTAAAAAATAAAATAAATAACATAAAATGGGCACTTGGCCTTCTTCTTGTTGGCTAAACGAAGTCATTAATCAATTGAAAAGCAGTTATTAAGTCAGGCACAATGCCAAGTGTGGGAACACTAAAAGAAAAAAAGCAAACCAGGCCCTGACCACAGGAAGCTTACATTTTTTAAAAATAAATGTTTATGACTAACTCTTGTTTTTATATCATATCTTTCCCAATGAAACTATGATAGGATCAGTATCTATGAGAGTTCCCCATCTTCCCTTTTCCAAGTAGGTTAGGCAACTTCTTTCCCTAACAGCCAAGGAAATTGTTCTGAAAACACAACTGCCCTAGAGGACTAAGGCTCAGCCACGTCAGGATTCCTGGTCAAAGGGTACAGAAGAGGTCTGCTCTCTTGCCCACTTGGAACTGAGGCCCTTTACAGTTAACAGATTCCTAGGTTTGGGGAATCTCTGCAACATCTTGCCCCCAGACAGCAACCTATTTCTCTGTGGACATCGGTGGGGGGGAGGCCCACATCTACTGATCTACTGGGCTACATCCTTGTGAAGTGCCATAGCTAAATGCCAAAGCTGAATAAACATCTTTCTGTTGATTAATGAGCGATGGTGATACTCCATTACATAGAGAACCACAACTTACTGAACCATTCCCTAGTGGATGGGCACTTACTTGGCTTAACAGTCTGCATTACCATAGGAGTCGGTAGCTAGGAAAACCGAAGGGATGGTAAATGCAGTCGCAGGCCAATCGATTGACATGTCCTTTCTAGGTATTAGGTGGCGCTGATCTCCTCAGAGCAAGAGGCAGAGAGAGGGAGGAGAGGGACCGCATGCACACAAAGTGGCATGGAATGAAGGTGGCCAGAGTATATCCTGCGGGGATCTAGCTAAGGGGAAATCCCACCAATGAGAAGCACAGGGTCTCGAGGCAAGAGATGGAGAGTCTGGTGAAAGTCATGCACCGAGGAAAGGAGGAAACAAGCATTCATTAAGCGCCTAGTCCGTGCTAAGCACTTGCAAATAGTACCTCATGGGATCCTTACAACAAACCTGAGAGGAATATGTTATCATGATCCCCATTTTAGGTCGGGGACACTGAGGAAAACAAGTTAGGAGTACAGGGCCCAAGTGCAGGAGCCAGAATACGAATACAAAGTTTGCTTTCTTCTCTACCTTTCGCTTCACTCTGGGGCAACAGGATCCAAAAGGTGAGGAGTCTCTAGCTTCATGGGGAGGTATGGTACCCCATGAGGTGTGCAACCAACCAAATGGAGCATGAGAAGCTAGATCAAATCCCACCCTACCCTCAAGAGTTCATTGTAAGGCTTGTCTCTAACACAACCACACTCTTCCCCCTTCCAGAGCTACGCAAGCTTCCAATCCTTCTGCTTCTGTCAGGCAACGAGGCAACACGGTGAAAGACCTGAGTTCCAATCCTACCTCGGAGACGGACAAGTAACTAAACAAGTCTCTGCCTGTTTCCTCGTCTATAAACTGGGGATAGTAACAGCATCTCTCTCTGAACGGTGAGGATCAAATGAGACCGTATTTGCGAAGCACCTTGCGAACTTTAAAGCATTATCAAACATGAGCTGCCAAGATGACGATGTTGTCTGCCATAACACCTGCAGGGCAATTGCGACCTAACTGCACAACGGAGAAAACTCTTCCCCTCTGACATATGTGTCCCCTTGCAATGCAGAAAGTGCCTCCCGCAAAGCAAGGTTTGTATGTGCTCTATGAGGGCAAGAGCCCCAAACCAAATGTGTCCCCTTCTTGTTTTGGGTTGGACAGGCCTGGGCAGCGTACAAACTGCAGCACAGATCTCAGTTACACTACCTGTCTTCCCAGATTCAATCTCATTCCGAACTTCCCTATTTCTGTCCAGGGTACCATCATCCTTCCAGTCATCCAGGTTCTCCAACTCCAGTGTCATGCTCATCTCCACTCATCCCACACGCCCCAAACGTATCATTTCTACCCCCACTATATCTCTCATATAAATCCCCTTCTCACTCTACGCATACAGCCAGCACCCTCATTCAGGGCCTCTCCCCAAAACGATAGCATGGGCCTCCTCGGGTGGTCTCCCTGACTCAAGTCTCTCTCTACTCCAGTTCATCCTCCAGACTAAGTGATCATGTCACCTCTATACTCAATAAACTCCAGTGACTCACTTTTACTATTACCAGGATGAGATATAAACTCCTCCGTCTGGCACTTAAATACCTTCACAAGCTGGGCAGACTTCTTAACTTCTTTTCCCTATTAGTGCAGATCCTGCTTTCTAACACATACAAAGAAAATACATAAAATATTCAAATATTAATAGGAAATAAAGCTATCATATCATCCAGTAAGCAGAAGCAGATACAGATGAATGGATGATGTTGCAGACCATTCACTTCTGCTTCTCACTTCTGCACAGTTTATGGTGAACTCTACACGAGCATGAAACCTACTGAAAAGTTATGTTCACTGACCCAATGACAGATCTATTTTGACTTATTTTATAGTGTATGTTTCAATTGTTTAAGGTACCTAAAAGAAAGATCATTTCATTTACTTGGCCAGCTACAACGATCAAATGATTAAATCGTTCATTGCTAGCAAGCAATCATCATTTAGAACAATTACTGTTATTGCCCGGGTCGTACTGAGATTTTTTTTTAAATAATGAAGCATATTATACTATATAGTCAAAAAAATTTTTTCTCTACTTTTAACAAAATAAAAATATTCTTAAAATATTGTTTAGTCATCTTTCATTTTATCGCTTTTTAATTTCTATTTTTGCATATGTCTTATACCAGAGATAGGGAGAGACTAGACCTATTGATTTCTTTAGTATAGGGAACTCTATGATAAGGAAAACCTCTCTACTAATGCTTCTCAACACCTCATAGTCTGGGGTGGCTAAGCGGCGTGGTGAATAGAGCACCGGCCCTGGACTCAGGAGGACCTGAGTTCAAATCCAGTCTCAGACACTTAATACTTACTCGCTCTGTGACCTTGGGCAAATCACTTAACCCCAACTGCCCTGCCTTCCCCCCTCCAAAGAGCAAAAAAACAAAACAAAAAAACTCATAGTCTTAGAGGGATACCCAGGGCACAGAGAAGCACATTCAAGTTTACATGTGAAAGCATAGTGGAAAGCATATTGCAATGGGTACATAATGATTTGTACCCAGTGATCACTTAAATATTAGGTGACATTGTAGCAAAAAGATGAATGTGCTAACTTGGACACCATAATCCTGAATCACTGAAACAATATTTCACAAAAATTCTGAGTTTTTATTCTTCATAGATGATTCTTCAATAGATAATGAATATTTAGTATAAATACACTGACTTTCTCCAGTCACAAACGCAATACTCTATCGATAATAGCACCTACCTCACGGGGCTGTAGTGAGGATCAAAGGAGATAACGTTTGGAAAGCACTCAGCATAGTGCCTGGTACGTAGCAGCAGGCACTTAATAAATACTTATTCCTTCTTTCCTTCCTTCCTTCCTTCCTTCCTTTCTTCCTACTATACACCTGAGATAAAGGCATGGGAATAAGACAAAAGGCAATACAGATCGTTCTACCAGCTCATTTAAAATCTTATTTAGACTATTCAAAGTTAGCTGCCAACGTCTACTATTCTTAGACTGGATGCCTTTAAAAAATGGAAATGTTGTCAACTGTGCTAAATCACTTGATGATTCAGCAACAGAGAAAAAAATTAAGACCTAAAACAAGAAACCCAAAATGACTCCAAATAAGAATACGCATTGTCTTCTGGACTAAAGTGTCATTTGGCAAATGGTGAAAGGGATGTGAGGGAAAATGAGACATCAGCGCACCGTTTCTGGAGTTGTGAACTGATTCAACCATTCTGTAGAGGAGCAATTTGGAATTATGGCCAAAGGACAATAAAGCCATGCCTGCCCTTTGACCTAGGAGTGTCACTTTTAGGTCCATATCCCAAATGAAATTCAGAAAAGGAAAAGGAAAAGGCCCTATATGTGCAAAAATATTTATAGCAACTGTTTTCTAGGGGCAAAGAACTGAAAGTGAGAGGATGCCATCAACGGGAATGGCTGAATAAATTGTGGCATAGGATTATGATGGAATACTATAAAAAGTGGTGAGCAGGACGTTCTCAGAAAAACCGAGAGACTTACACGGATTGATGCAAAGTGCAATGCACTGTGTACAAAGCAACAGCAGTACTGCAAGAGGACCAGCTGTGAATGACTTAGCTCTTCTCAGCAATGCAACGATCCAAGACAGCCCTGAAGGACTTGTGATGAGAAATGTTTTCCATGCCCAGGGAAAGAACTGATGGCATCCGAATACAACTGAAGAATACTTTCTTTCCCACTTTCTTTGTTCCTTGATGGGTTCTCATCTATGTTTTCTTTCACAACATGACTATTATGGATATGTTTTGCATGACTACACTTGTATAACCTGTATCAAATTGCCTGTCTTTTCAATGAGGGCTGAGGAGGGAAGAAGGGAGACAATTTGGAGCTCAAATTTTAAAAACAAATGTTAAAAATTGTTTTTAGGTGTAACTGGGGAAAAATAAAATGCTAAACAATAAAAAAATAAAGCATCATCTGGGAGAAAACCCAACGAACACCCAGCACAGACATATTTTCCCTCCCGACCTCCCTTGGTTTATTTTTCCTCTACCTTATTCCCAAAGGGATAGTTGGAAATAGCGCAGAACTTTAGAAAAAACAAACAAACGAACGCAGAAGCACTAAAGATAATTTCCATAGGGAGCATTACGCATTCCCATTTTGAAATGGTTTTTCCCAACTGTTTACATTGTAAACTCCAGTAAGTATAGGGTCCACATTCTCTTTATTTCTCTTTAACAATCATCCTACCTGGTGATGATCTGTATCCAAAATAATGCTAGATGAGTAAGTAGTAAAAATAATAAGAGTTAGCAATTATACTGTGCCCACTGTGTGCCAGGTGCTCTCCTAAGCACCCCACGTAGTATCTCAATGTGGTCCTCACAATAATGCTGGAAGATAGGTGCCATGATTATCCCCATTTTACAGATGATGAAACTGAAGCAAAAAGAGGTTAAGAAATTTGACCAAGGTCACACAGCTAGTAAGTTTCTGTGGTCAAATATGGACTCAGGTCTTCCTGATTCCAAGTCCAGCACTTTACCCAGGCAAGTATGCTATCATAAATGACTTACCTGCTAAATGTCAAAATGAAATTAATGAATTTTGTATGTAAATTAATTATGGGATGAAAGCAAAATCTGAGAGCCAGATTCCTCTGCTTTCTTATATCTACTATAGAGCCAGCTTAGAAATTACAAGTCCCATGTTCAAGATTCTTAACTGTTCTTTCTCGTGCTCTCTGCAGCATCCTTTGAGAAATGGCAACAATGTCTAATGCATTAAGCTAGTAATTCCAAAAGTTTTTGCCCCAACATACAATGAAATGTAATTTTTTAAAAGCTATTTTCTTGCCTACTTCAGGCTCCAGAGAATGAGACTGAATTTTAGAAACATATTAGCATTCTAGAGAGTTGGCAAACCTAAAAACTATAGACAACATTGGCTATCAGCTTTTAAGTTACTATGATTTTCTAAGAAATCAAAACAGCACTTTCTAAGTATTAACTATACTACATTCAATTCAGACAGCATATACAGAAATTCTGCTGCCTGGTTCACGGGTTGCTTTTAATTTCTTTTTCTACCTAGTAACGCAATAAGCTTAGAGATAAGTATTTTTTTTTATTTTTCCATTTTCAAATACTACTTTCCAGTAAAAGAGCATCCCATAACTAATCTCAGAATTATATTTATAGCTCCTTTGTAACTGATCAACATGTAAGATCATTAGGAAGACAATGTATGGAAATATCTTCAAGTAAGTTCTCAATTGCACACAGAAATAGGGCTGAAAAATGGAGGCACAATCACTGTTTTCCTGCTAATACAATGTAACCTCTCATTTTAGCATTTTTTAATATTCTATTTGAAAAATACTAAAATACATCTAATATTACTATGTGTATTATTAACACAGCAATCACAACTCTAACGGTACCCCCTGAATGCTGGTATCTTCCCTTCACAGCCATCTCTAGGGGCTAGTTAATTAGTCAAGTATGGCGAGAATGGCTCAGAGAAAAACACACTCATTATGTGAGCTGATTGGTATTGATTTGTTCACTATGCAACAGAACTCCTCTGCCCCCAAGGCCATAGAGTCTGATATCTGTATAGAGGGAGCACTGAGGATCAAACAAGAAACGGCGGGGATCATAAAAAACAGAATAGATTTTGATTATGAAAAATCAAACAGTTTTTGCATATATGAAATCAATGCAAACTAAGAAAAAAGGTAAATGCAAAGAAGTCTTCATGTTCAATATTTCTGGTAAAATTTAGATATTCAAAATATGTAAGGAATTGGCACGAATCTATCAAATGAAGAGCCATTCCCCAATAGACAAGTGGGCAAAGGATATGACCAGGTTTTCAAAAGAAAAAACAGAAGCAAACAGAAAAAAACCTTCAAGTTACTAATAAGATAACTATAAACAGCTCTGACATTTCACCTCACACCAATAAACTGGCTAATATCATAAAAGGCAGAAACAGTAAATACTGGAGGAGTTTGGGAAAGACTCATATTATGACGCAGTTGGCAAAGCCTTGAATTAATTCAATAGTTATGGGGTATAATTCGATTTTATTTTGAGAAAAGTTACTAAACCTATTGGTCTAGCAATCACACTACTGAGTTTATACTCCATCAATCAAAGACAGAAAAGTTTTATATACACACATATAGAAATGAGTGTGAAGAATTCAGAGGAATATGAATAGACTTCTATGATAGAAAGCAAAGAAAAAAGAAGCAATGTAACAGTGCCCCAAGAACACAACGGTATAAATGGAAAGAGCACCAACAGATATCGGAATTCAGATTACATGAAAGAATCGATCCTTGCCTCTAAAAGATCAATGAGGACACACTTCCCTACTCTTCAGAGATAGAATATCTCATTATATTCATTCCAGCCCTTGTGCCTTTGCTAATGCTTTTTTCATCTGATCCCTGCCCCAACTATGTACCTCGTAAACATCCTTCGAGAGTAGCCTGAATTCCGCCTTGAATGCAGGGAATCACGATGGCCAGACTAATCCAACCCACAGGGATTACTGCCCCTAAATTCACAGTATATTGTCTGTACTCATTCTGGCACGTCATCACGTACTGCCTTGTGACATCTGCTCTATAGTGGCATCTACTATCATTTAACTTCTTTAAAGTTTGGCTCTTCTCTGGTGGATTTTCTCTCTTTAACTAAGTTATAATCTCTTTACGGGTAAGGGCTGACATATTTCACTTTATCCCCCACAGTTGTTACAACACAGTGTTCTGCATAGAGTATTACTCCAGCATTTGCCAAGTGAATATTTTCTCTCTGATTTAATATTTTCTTTGGACTGATGAAATGGATTAGACTAGATGTTCCCTTCCAACTCGAAAATCCTGTGATTCTATGATATTATTTGCTCTGGGTCAGGTCTGACTTACGGCGGTGCAGTGATCTGAGGTTTAGGATTAGAACAAAGGGAGACACTAACAGCCTACCACATGACAAGAAAGTGTACTAAACAATGCTATTGAAAGGATACTCAGGAAGGATAGGGCACTGGTTCAGGTAGATACAGCCCCCATGTCTCAGTATGGAAAAAGGTCTTCTCAGAGACTGCACTGGCTCATTCCCAGGATACTGAGATATCTGGCAAGTGAGAGAGGCACCTAAGCCTCATGAATGATCCCTTTGTGTCCTAGATAACCAGGAAGCCACATCAAGAGTTCAAGTCATAGTATTTTAGACCAAATGAATTTCGGGAGCATCTTCCCTGACTTTCACGGGAAAATGACCCCAGCGTTCACGGGAGGAACTCTAGAGGAGGCTACTCCTATCATTTTAGTCATGACCACTAATTATTTGGTAAAGGTAAGTGGTTCAGTCAAAGAAAGAAATGGACACAGCAGAAATGTAGATCGGATGTTCTCCAGTATCTGGTGATCCTGAACTTTATAAGAAAAATCTCCAGAGAGGAAAATAAAAATGCTGCACAAAGGAGTAGCCCACTAAGTCAGCAGCTATTTATTTGCTTTAAAGCCAAGCTCAATTTGTAAACCAATAATTTTGTCATCAAGATTTTAGAAAATGAACAAGATCATCTTTCCTTTTTAACAATCTTGAAAACTCTCAACATTCCTAATAAGTAATTTTAACTATATTTTCAACAATTGTATATATAATTTGAGAGTCATATTCATATCCCCTTACAAAGTCAACATTTCAAGATGGAACCAAGATTGTAGAGTAGGAGAAAGCAGTATAACCCAGTTCTCCTCCACAACTATCATACAAAGATTAAGAACATAAATCCAAGTCCTGATAGGAAAATTCTAGTAAAGAAATCAGTTATTCTTCTAGTTCAAGTCACCACAGGGAAATAGAGAAGAACTCTGGGAGTGGGTTCTAGCCAAGAGCACACCATGGGCTTGAAGCATTCTAATGTAGCTAATGGATAAGGACCAGCAGCTATGCATTTGGACGAGAAGAGGTAGAACCAGCACAAAATGTCCTGATCTTGTTCAAAGAGCAAAAACTGGTGCCAACTGGTAGGTCTGTTGCTCAAATTCTAGGTCACAGATCCAGTGCAGCCTTAAGAAAGGACCTGAGCCCGTGGGTGGCAGTCCAAAGCAAGGAGAGGTCATGAGTCTGAGACTGTATACAGAGCAAGAAGCAAGTACAGAAGTAAGCAGCAGCTATCTGACTTTAACCCTAGGAGCAGAGCAGGGGTCAGGTCTGGCCCCCAGCACAGTCCAAGCGTGCAGCAGAATAACCAAAGCAGGGAGCCTAGAACAAAGGGGAGCCTGTACTTCAGTTAGTCTGAACCTTCAAAGCTTTCCAACTAGCTGACTGCCTGAGTTCAGCAGCAACACAGTGAAGTTTCAATCAAGAAAAACCCAACAACTGCACACTCACATCAAAACCCAAGTTAGGAAACTGCAGTGCTCAGACCAGGAGATCAGCACTCAGACTTAACGTGAATCAAAGGGCCAGGGCTCACCTAAAAGCTTGCAAAAACATAACATACTGTCCTTAAGAGCCCTGAATAGGACAACACTCAATACTACGATAAAGCAATAGGAAGAGCCAAGAAGACACAAGCACGAGGAATACCCTTTCAGAAATTTATATAGCCTAGGCCTAACACAAATTCCAAAACAAGGAAGTAAAGCTAGAAGAAGGAGAAAACAAAAAAAAAAAAAAGAATTCCACCATAGTTATTATGTTTACAGGGACACCCAACACACAAACCCAGAAAAAGAGAGTAACTCTAAAAACAGCTACAAGAAAAGTTTCAAAGAAAAACACAGCTTGGGCACAAAGTCAACAAGAATTCTTGAAAGAAATACAGCAAAAAAAATTAAAAGAGTTTAAAAAAATGTTTTATAAGTTAAATGAGAATGTCAGAGGAAAGAATCTTCCCATTGAAAATTTCCAAAGGAAATAAGAATACCAAAGGAAAAAAGCTGGAAAAGAAATCAAAGCACTAAACCCAAGACCTATATGAACACAATTAGCAAACCCTTTTCACACAAATAAAGTCAGATCTAAATAACTGGAAAAACATCAGTTGCTCCTGGCTAGGTCAAGCTAATATGATAAAAATGACAATTTTACCTAAATTAAATTACATATTTAGGGCCATATCAATCAATCTACCAAAAATTATCTTATAGAGCTAGAAAAAATAGTAACAAAATTGATCTGGAAGAACAAAAGGTCCAGAATATCAAGGGAATTAACGAAAAGAAATGATAAGGAAGGAGGTCTAGCCATACCAGATTTCAATCTGTATTATAAAGCAGCAGTCACCAAAACTACTTGGTATTGGCTGAGGAATAGAGTAGTGGATCAATGGAACAGATTAAGTACATGAAACACACCTGTCAATGACTATAATCTACTGTTTGATAAACCCAAAGACCCCAGATTCTGGAATAAGAACTCACTATTTAACAAAAACTGCTGGCAAAACTGGAAAATAGTATAGAAGAAACTGAGTATATAGATCAGTTTCTTACACTGTATACCAAAATCAAGTCTAAATGGGTGCACGATCTAGGTATAAAGGCTGATACTGTTAGCAGTCTGGGAGAGCAAGGAATAGTTTACCTGTCAGATTTATGGAGATGGGGAGATTTTATGACCTAACAAGAGTTAAAGAGCATTATGAAATGCAAAATGGATAATTTTGATTATATTAAATTGAAAAGTTTTTGTACAAATAAAGCCAATGTGACCAAGATTAGGAGGGAAGTGGGAAACTGAGAAAGAATTTTTACAACCAGTGTCTCTGATAAAGGCTTCATTTCTAAACTATACAGAGAACTGAGTCAAATCTATAAGAATACAAGTCATTGTATTTGATAAAGGGTCAAAGGATATGGACAGTTTTCAGAGGAAGAAATTAAAGACATTTTAAGCATATGAAAAAATGCTCTAAGTCACTACTGATTAGAGAAATGCGAATCAAAACAACTCTGAGGTACCACGTCTCATTGGCCAGATTGGCTAAGATGAAAAAAGAGGAAAATGATAAATGCTGGAGAGGATGTGGAAAAACTGGAATGCTAATGCATTGTTGGAGGAGTTGCAAACTAATCCAACCATTCTGGAGAGCAATTTGGAACGATGCCCAAAGGGCTATAAATAATTGCATACCCTATGACCCAGTAATACCACTTCTGGGGTTGTATCCCAAAGAGATCATAGAAGTGGGAGGAAGACCCATATGTACAAAAATATTTATTGCAGCTCTCTTTGTGGTGGCAAAAAACTGGAAGTCAAGGGGATGCCCATCCATTGGGGAATGGCTGAACAAGTTGTGGTATATGAATGTAATGGAATACTACTGTGCTATAAGAAATGGGGAAGAGACAGACTTCATAATGACCTGGAGAGACTTATATAAACTGATGCTGAGCAAGAAGAACAGAACCAGGAGAACTTTGTACGCAATCACAGACACACTGTATATGTGATGACTGACTTTGATAGACTGGGCTCCTCTCAGCAATACAAGTTAGAAGACAACTACAAAAGACTCATGATGGAGAGGGATATCCACAACCAGAGAAAGAACTACAGAGTCTGCAGACTGAAGCAAACTATCTGCTCTCTCTCATTTGTGTTTGGTTTTGTTTTACCCCTTATTTTTCATTGTTCAGCCTGTTGGTTATAATCCTTTACAACATGTTAACGTTGAATGTTAAAGTATCTGTAGAACCTATATTTGATTATGTGCCAACATGGGGGAAGGGTGGAGGAAAGGGAGGGGGAAAAAATTAGAAACTTAAGAGATTGTGGAATTGAATGTTGTAAACTAAAACTAAATAAAAAGACATCAATAAAAACTAAAAAAAAAGAAATGGGAGTCAAGATGGCGGCATAAAAGCAAGAAAACTCCATGGCTCCCCCCATAACCTCCTCAAATATCTATAAAATATAACTCCAAACAAACTTTAGAGCTAGAAAACCCACAAAAGTGACAGAAAAAATCTCCCACTGAAGGCAGCCCGGCAGGGAAGGGTCCATCACAGTGAGCTGGGAGCCACACCCAGTCCCACATGAGCTAGCAGTTTTAGCTCCAGGGCAGTCCCGATCAGCAGCGGATGGAGCATTCAGGAGAGTGGATCACCAGCAGCTGTGGCAGTTTCCAGAAATATCAACCCATAAATACCAAAGACAAAGTAAAAAGGTCAGTAGAACTCTGCTGGATCTGGGGGGCACAGAGGTGCGGTGCGGCCTCTGTCCCCAGAGCGAGAAGCAGCAGAAGTGGCGGCCCTGCAGCCACCTCCGCATGGTTGCTTCAGAGCTCCTGGCCTACAGATCATAAAGGGACCAAGTGAACATTCAGAGTCTAAACGTTCTTGCCTTAACCTGCCTGGATATGGATCACAGTCTTGGGGGGTGGTCCTGAGGTGTGTGACCAGTGAGCCAAAGCTGGTGAGGGCTGTAGAGACAGTGCCATCCTAATAGCTCTGGCAGCTGCAAAAACCCCAGCAATTTGGAACAAAGCTCTCCCCTCTGAAAGCAGAGTTCTACTGTGGCAAAGAGCTCAAAAGTCAAGTAATTGACTGGCAACATAAGCAAGCAAAGGAAGCAAAACAAGCTGAGCAATCCAACTTTAGATTCTTTTTGGGGGGACAAAAAGGATCAAAGCATGGAACAGGAGGAAGACAATGAAGTCAGAACTCCTGCACCAAAAGCTGCCAAGAAAAATATGAACTCAACACAGGCCATGGAGAAGCTCAAGAAGAATTTTGAAAATCCAGTAAGAGAAGTGGAGGAAAAATGGGGAAGAGAAATGACAATGATGCAAGAAAATCATGAAAAAAGAGTCAACAACCTGACTGAAGAAAATAACACCTTAAAAATCAATTAACTCAAACGGCAAAAGAGGCCCAAGAAAGCCAATGAGGTGAAGAATGCCTTAAGAAGCCAAATTTGCCAGATGGGAAAGGAATTTCAAAAGCTCACTGAAGAGAATCATTCCTTCAGAATTAGACTGGAGCAAATAAAAGCTAATGACTTTATGAGAAATCAGGATACTATTAAACAGATCCAAACAAATGAAAAAATAGAAGGCAATGTGAAATATCTCACTGAAAATATCACTGACCTAGAAAATAGATCCAGGAGAGATAATTTTAAAATTATTTGACTACCTGAAAGCCATGATCAAAAAAAGAACCTAGAAATCATCCTTCAAGAAATTCTCAAGGAAAATTGCCCCAATATTTTAGAACCAGAGGACAACAATGAAATTGAAAGAATTCACCAATCA